>KQ085938.1:0-175691 GCA_001020605.1 Schizopora paradoxa
GCAATGGAATTCATACTGCCGTTGGATTAATCCAACGACGGATTAATCCGATCGCACGAAGACATGGCAATCGGATTAAACAAAATGCATTAGTATACACGTTCGAGATATAAGACTCGAGAAGAGAGCGAAAAGGAGTGAATTCGACGGTGAGGTGCGTTGTGAATATGCCATTCAGTTTCGCTAAGACATCTTCTGGAGAAGAACACATCATGTCTGCCTGCTCGGAAGAAATAACCTCTTGTCGTGGTACAGGCAGATCTTGCAGCGGAATGCGTGTTCTGGCCATGACGAGATACAGAGTAGGTCACGATGAAACTACTGAGAGTTGTTCTCATGAGACCTACACCAAAGTTCTGCACGCCAATCTGGACTCACCCACTCTATTCCGTCTTCTTGAGGTTTTATAAGCTGGCTGTGGCAAAGGGTGCAGAGCCGGTCCTGAAGTCGTATTGGGAAAGCATTCTTATGAGAACCAGACGACTGAATGGAAGCACATGTGGACTCGTGATTACCCCCAGATGAAGCTTGAAGCTTGAAATAGAGAGCGGTGCGACCGAACGAACAGATGAACGACGAAACGTTGTGATGTATGAGCTCGAACGTGCCAGTGACAGGATCTGAAAGCAGGGTTCGGCGATTCTTGAACGACGCCTGAATTTGCGTTTGTAGTGGCAAGAGACATGTTCCTATCACCCAAAGAGGCTTCATGGATTTGGCGGCGACTCCATGATCAGAGAGGATCGGAGCTGTATTATTGAAACCCACGATGTCAACGTAAAAGATGGAGAGCAAAGGAAATCAAACCAACTCTTATAACGTTCCTTCGTTCCCAGCACTTGGTCAATGCGATGAGATGAATGTATGTTATGACGATCCGATATTGTCTGTCCTCCGACTTCGGGCTTCTTCAAGTTGGTGATGGTGCGACTCAGAGATTTGAGGAAACGTCGTGTCCAAGTCGAGCCACCACACGCACGCGTTCGGATAAACCCGACGGACTTGGAGGCTGTGTCAGCTGCAGAAATTTTGACCAATGACCACAACGATTGACGAACTCGCTTTCAGGTTCACTGGAATCGCAACAGATTTACTTCTCAAGCGACAAATTTCCGATGAAGGATTGCATAGCTGTCTGTAATAGCTTCTAGTGGTGGAGCTAGAACAAGGAAACCCACCAAAGATCGTCTGTCTCCCGATGGCACTTTACATAAGTTAAGTACGGAACTCGATGTTGTATTGACGATTACTTTCTACAGAGTGGTGTGAAACCAGAATTATCATTGAGATCCGTCTCTTTGGAAGTCCACCAATAGCTGTAGCTTGGGTTGCTTATATTTGTATCAGTAAGCATCCGGATGTTGACTTTCTTCCTCGTGTTTCTCAGTACTCACGAACGAACCACGAAACAATGTCGTTACAATACTTGGACGTCGTAAAACAGGCCAAAAAGCTCTTACCTGATGGACTCTGCCTGTTTTATATTCCATCAGGGATAAGACATCTGGCCCATCTGCTAATATCTTCAAGTTGGACGGCCGACCTGAAGATTAAGTCGCAACACTACTCCAGCAGCTGGGTGCGAGTTCCTACACTCAAGTGTATTTCGACTCATCGGCCGATTACAAAGAGCTGAGCATGCGTTGACGCTCTTTTGTCTGTTCAATTTCTTTAGTATAATCTCAAGCGCTTCTTGTAGGATTCCTGTTTCGAAAACGAGGATCATTGGTCCTGCCATTTGATGGTAAGCTCCCTACTCTTACGTGTAACATCTGGCCCTGATAATTCGATGGATTTCGCTTAATCTCCCAGCCGGCAAGCCTCATCTTGAATAGACGAAGACTTGCACGATTACGCGCTCTTCGCCTTATGATACAACATAAAAAAGTACGAATGACGATTAACAGGCAACACTGGATGCATCATCCCCAATATATTACGTCGATTCCTTCGTCACGTCAATGGCCACTTTGAAACATCTCTTCAAAGAATGCCCTTAGGTAAAAAAAGTGGTCGAACCGGCTTGTCCGAGTGGGAAATGCGATTTCTGACTACTAAACATTCACTCAACGTAAATGCATGGTATGGAAGAAATTCTGGAAATAAGGAGGTGATGCAACTCACCGAAGGTCGCAACTCTCGTAACTCGGACGACGGCCGACAAGGTCTTGCATCCGAGTCGACGAGACAAACCCCATGGAAACTTTACTTCAAGTAAACCATAGAGGTCGTCAGGAATCGCATAAAAGGACGCCAGGTCGAAGTCCGAAAATTCAGCAACGGAAACAACCCAGTGTTGAAGCAAAGCAATCACCAACCAGACAAACCTACTATGCTCTCTCTTAAGACTTTCGTCGCCCTCGCCCTCGCCCTCGCAGGCAGTGTGGTTGCTCTTCCAGAGCCTGCTCCGCAAATCGGCGGACCGTGCCTTTCAATTCAAGGGGGACTCTGCCTCATCAACGACGTCGGGATTCCCATTACCGCTGGCCCGTCCTGTTGCGCTAGTGATTTGGACGATTGTGTGCTCGTCGTTCCTCCTGAGACGATTGATGGGTTCAGCGCAGGCGTAAGGACACTATAAATTTTAATTTGCGCAAAGCTCAACTGAAAATGAATCGCAGACATGCACTCAATCGACTAGTGCTTCCCGTGCTTGAGTAAAGAACTTCAGGCAGAAGCAAGAGATGGAGAAGATTGGGTTTCTGCCAGTGTTGGATGTCAAGTGTTACAAGATTCGTTTAAAACGCATAAAATCACAAAAAAAAGGTTTAGAGAGGCTCATTGATAATAGGCGTCAGCAGATTTGTATGTTCAGTTAGATGTGGTTATGAATGTGATATGATGTCTGAGATTTTGAAGTGTCATTGACCTCGAACTTTGAACTAGAAAGCTCACGAAGAAAAGCTAGTATTTTTCACATTTTTATACGTCATTGAGACACGTGATCGCCGGCTTGCCACGCTACCCTCGATCGACGTTCAACGTTCCACCTCAACCAACGCCTTCACTAACATGTCCCTCTATACTCCCTGGCTTTTCATTTCAAATATATCGTCGAATTTTCTCTATGCACTTGACGAAGTGTCGATGCGAGGGAATCTTCTCGCCGCCGCCGGCCTCATATTGTTTGTAGACCTTTCGACCATCCCGCATCGGACAGCCCTAACGGGCTCAGCATCTGTCTTCGACATTTTCCTGTTGATGCCTGGCATTCATCGACAGCACACGGCACCCGAACTTAATGGTGGTGAACTGCCGATCACTGGAGCAATGACGACTGGATACATATTCAGAATAGAGAACGAAGCAACAGTCAGATTTCTTCAAAGCATTGGAAAGCCAGGGCATTTGGCCAACATTGGAGTCGCTCGACGCGACAAGAAGAGAGGCCTGCTTTCCACAAGCCTCTTTGAAGGTGGCATCGCGCCAGGCTTTCTCTGTCTCATAGGTGTACTGCTTACGCCGGCCACCCTCATCCTCCTCATCCTCATACGCGATTTCTGGGCAGTTGGAGCTCTGTCCATCCTAATGTTGGCGCGTCTTTTGAATGTCGTAGTCATCAAGCGAAGAACGGTCAAGGGATGGAAAGGAATAAGTGAACCGGGAGTGGATGGGGATTTGTTGACGTTGATGAGCCAGGACCGGTGGGTCCGGATGCAGGGACTGGTTGACGACCTCAAAGACGTTACTGCTGGCCAATGGTTGCGCAATGAAACGACTATCGAAGGCTTCACCACTTCTTTCTCCGCCATCCTCGTCTACATGTCTGCAATACTTGCGTTCAATGCAACTCCAGTCGGAAGCCTGGCGATCCTCTCCCTCCTGTTATCATCAGCGGGACTTTTGGGACTTTGCAACTCGATGACGAAGAAGTTACGGATGTTCGATTGCGTAGTATATCAGGTTGGAGAGCCGAAAAAATACGAACGTCGGTTGCATATGGCGAAGGAACTCATCGAAGAATCGGGACGCGATGACTGGGCCATTGGCATGGGGCTCATAGTTCCTCCAAAGGATAAAGCCCAATTGGTTAACGTATAGTTTCGTGCTCGCGGTTTGCCATTCAGGTGAGCACATACCGCAAGTGACGATCATTATGGACTCCTGACGAGCCTTGGCTATAATTTCACAGATTGAGACTTGCGAATATCTGTGCGTGACGATTTTGGTGAAAATTCCAAATGATCTTCTGACTTCTAAATCACGGTAGGAAGGCCGCCTACTTCCTTCACATCCTCCCTTTGTCCGGGCCAAGTTCTTATAACCTTCCTCGTGGTCATACCTGTTCTTATTGTCGAACTTTCGTCTACGTCGAACTCCAAATTTTCGACCAATGCCTCTATTGTAACCCCTTCGCAATGGCCGTAAGTTACATCAATTCAATAATTCCTTGACATTTGGATGACCCCATTCCTTTAGTAGAAGACAAAGTCTGTCGCAAATCCAAGTTCGGAATCTCGCGAGATTTCTTTGAAGTCATGCAAATCGGGAACGATGAAAGGAACTCAAAGTAGGATCAAGGATAGTTTGCTCTCAAAGTCTTCAGTGCCAATCGCAGCGACGCGATGCATTGGATTGACTAGTTGAAAACGACTTCTTTTCGGTGCATTCGAGTCGCGGCTTGAGGCTGCAAATATATTTACATGTACTCGTCTTCTCTCTTTCGGTGCGATGCATTCACCGTGATGGTTCACACCCTCCCATACCATTATTGGAGTCAAAGCGTTCGTAAGCACAAGGTTACAAAGGTCACGGAAGGAGTGCGGGTGAATGATGGCAATCTAAACTCGTGGAAGCGGTACGTGTAAAATCAAAGTTTCATGAAATATCCAAAGACTGGGGAACTAATAACCTTTCTGGTAATAGTGCTGTTGTCTCGAGGTCGACGTCCAGGGCACCTGTCACTTGCTCAACACTCCATGGCGAGATCGCGAACGGTGTTGCCTTCCTTCAGGACGACCATCCCTCTTCCTCTTCCTCTTCCACTTCATCCTTCTGCTTCTCGCATACAACACCAAACTTCATCCGGGTAGCGTTCGTCAATATGCTCAACAAACAATCCATCAGCGGCATTGCGCTCGACTCTGCAGGCCTCGTAGCTCTCGCAGACCTCTCAACGATTTCGCAACGGACGGCGCTGACTGGCTCTGCCATATTCTTCGACATCTTCATGCTGGCTCCTGGTATCCATCGTCAGCAGGCTGCATCCGAAGTGAATGGTGGAGAGTTGCCGACCACAGGAGCAATGACCAATGGTTACGTGTTTCGCGTAGAGAACCAAGGGACCGTCAGTTTCCTCCAGGACATCGGCGAGCCAGGCTGTTTGGTCACTGTACGCGTTTCCCGACGTGACAGAGAGGGGTTCTTGAAGATCCTGAAGGTCTTCGACGGAGGTTTCGCAGCAGCCATCCCATACCTCTTAGGCTTGCTGCTCACTCCAGCCGCACTCATCATCCTTGGTGTCATCCATGATTTCTGGGCCATGGGAGTTTTATTCATGCTGATGGCGGCACGTCTTTTAAACGTAGTCGTCATTCGGCGTCGATCTGTCAAGGGATGGAAAGGCGCGCCGGAGCCAGACGAAGTAGGCGATCTACTGGTGCTACTGAGCCAGGACCGTTGGGTACGGATGCGCGGGCTCGTCGACGACCTTAAGGAGGTCACCGCGGGTCAGTGGTTGCGCGACCAGACGACGTACGAAGGCTTCGCAACCTCCTTTGCGACGCTCCTGGTCTACGTCTCCGCGGCGCTTGCAAGCAATGCGTCCACAGTTGGGAGCCTCATCATGGCATGCCTCCTGCTGTCTTCGGTCGCCCTACTGGGCCTCTGCAATTCGTGGACCGATAGGTTGCAGATGTTCGGCTGCATCGTCTATCAGGAGGGCGAGTCGAAGAAATATACTCGAAGGTTGGATATGGCACGCGAATTGATCAAGGAGTCGGGGCGATCAGACTGGGCGGTCAATATGGGTCTTGTTGTAGGTCCTATTGAAGCCGACACGTCGAAAGATTCGGAGAAGGTTGACAATGTGACCGTAAATCCTGTTGAATTGGATTACTTGTGAGTGTTTTTAACCGGTGTCTGCGTTCCTTCAGGACTAACACTGGACTCAGGACCGATTCCTCTCCCGTATAATCACTGCGTCCACTACCACGTGTCCCTGGCGCTCACACAAAACCTGGCGCGGCCTTAACTCAGTACAGGTCCTCTCCTGCTATACATCTTTCTTCTCAATTTCTCGATTACATTTTGCATATTACACTCGCAGTCGACCTTGCAAGCCATTTGTTTTCCTCAACCCGGATCGCATTTGCACCATAGAAACGCTATTGTCCAATTATTCGATGTCACTCACGCTTTGATCTTTGCTTTCTATTTTCTAGTCGCCCATCCGCAATGTTTTTTCATAATCGCAAGCATCTGTATTCCATACACGCATCCTCCATCTCCTTCTCGTTTTTTTCTAAGGAAGCTCCTTATCTGTTACTCGTATCTCCCATGATGCCTATCACTATTGACGGTGTGGTTCGTTGATTCGTACATTGCTCCATAGCCACACGCCGATCTCGTTCAGGGTTTGTTTCCGACACCACTTGGATCTACAAGCGAACACAATGTAACACGAGCTCCTCTAATCAGAGACTATAGTTCTTCGCTTTTTCTTTCCGATTTCCTCTCCGACTTGTTTTCCGTCAAGATTATGGAGAAATATACAAATGAATGGTATACAGAGACAAAAGTATCGGCCGAATCGTAAAAATAGTGTACCCTCTTCGTCCGAGTCACCTTACAGGCCGTTGAGTTCCGTATCCTCTGTCCAGAAACTAAAAGAACTCGGTTAGTGAGACTTCCAAAGAGCGAAGCGAGGGGCAACAGCCAATGCTTCGAATTCTTATGCCTGTGATCGACCGTGACATCTTGAGAAGGCGCTTATTTGTGGGAGAACGCATGGACATTGGACCTTCATAACGGACTTTCACCGATGCCGTCTTGCAAGAATAGATCACTGATATTTTATCAGCACTTGAAACCTTTAATTAAGGTCGTAGACGAGAACGCTCTGAGATGAGAGAGAAGTGCGGGTGAATAGAGTTTCGTAAGGGGGAAAGGTAGAAGTGAAGACGAATCTTCTAGTCGAGAGTCAAGAACACAATTGATATTAATACCGACCGGAGCCCTCAACGAACGAGAGCACCTTCTAAGTGGAGCTGATCTGAGTTCGTCGTCCATTGTGGAACTTGAAGTCCCCCCAGAGTCACGCTTCCAAAATGATCATCAGTGAATCTGCCTTCAGATTTAATTAGAACGCACTTTGACCTTACTCCGATACTCACCTGCCGCGATTTCCCATCCCCTGACGCTCCCGAATGAATGGACGAAACACTTTGGTACCTCTCGAGGAGCCGGCTCTTGATTGAGGATCTTGTATTTCGGTCAGTTGCCTTCCCACCGACACACCTTCCGTACGATACCGTATCTCATATAAGAACAAAATCGCATTTACGGCCGTTTCCCCCTTTCTTTGCAGCGCCTCTACTTCACCCTTTAACACTCGTCATTGCATGGAAAATGAGGCATCCAGATACACTCGCCGCTCCTCCCAATGCAAAGCCATCCGGCCAACATGCGAAGAAAACCAGCAGACCGTCGTATTCGTTGCACAGGCTTCAATATGATCTAGCACACCTCGCGTACGACCTCCCGCCTGGTATTCGAGTGAAGACGGATGACGCAGATATGTAAGAGCTTCAGCGTCTTTAAAGGTTGGTCCATACTCATCATTCCCTTAGGTCGAGATTCTGCCTTGTATTGGAACCACAAGAGGGACACTTGGGTGGCTGCCGTATTCATGTCACAGTCACAGTTCCTCATAACTGGCCTTGCGTGCCACTTGCTGCCAAAATCGACACGCCCTTTGAACACGTAAGGATTTCCTGCCTGAAATGATCGTAATCGAGCATTCATGAAAATCAAAACAGCCTAACGTCCTCGACGGACACATTTGTTGTGATATATTGGAGGGATGCGCGGAAAATAGACGGTCGGCTTGTACGTCCTCCAGCCTTCATCACTATAGGATTTGTCGCTGATCTGTTTCTGCTAGATAACGGGGGGTACAGTCCCGCGTATTCCCTGGCTGGAACATTGTGAGGTCGCATAATATCGCTTCGATTTTACTTACTGATTTAACTTGCCATAGCATGCAGCTTTCGACATTCCTTTCGGACTCTAGGATAGAGCAACCGTTCGGCGAAGAAATAATCGTGGGGGAAGCAGCGTTGAAGGCCCGTACGAGTCTCATCCGCTCTGGCGACCTCTTTGACTGTGCAAAATGCGATTGGAAATCGGCCAGCAGTTCGCATGGAGTACCGTCTCTAAAGGACGTGTCGAGCCAGCGCTCGGATACCATAAACATCGCGGGCAAGGCGGGTCTGCACTCCCTCAAAGATGAGGTGCTGTTGGTCTTGATCAGCCACTTGGACACTCCAAGCTTGCTTGTGTTTGGCAAAGTCTACGAGAAGGTGGCAAAATTGGTGAATGAGACCAACGTGAGGCCTTCTAAGTCTTACGTGCTTCATCCTTTGAATATTAACGAGTTTTTCAAAATGAAAGGAAATCGCCAGACGCGAAGTGCGATGCTTTGTGACGAAGCATGAACCACGAGAGGTTGTTCTTGGAGTGGGGATACGGTACGACAGGAAGAAAAGGGCTTTGACGTCTTCGTTCGACTACATATCGAAACTCGCTTTCGATGAGTTGAACATTCGCTCGGACTCGGCCAACCACCCCATCGAGTTCTGGCTTCCACTCGCCATCGATGGAGACCACTACACCAAAGCATCGAATGACATCCGCCGTCGCCTTCTCGTCCTCGACACGGAGGTGCGCAACCGGAGTACGACAACTTCGCAACCTCAGCCTCAACCACAAGTTGGCTTGCAACAGGACCCAATAAAACATTTGTTTGCGATGGCGAACACGCTTGTGGTCGACCTCATGGAAGAATGCGATGCCGCCGATGACTTATCGTCCTTCCTATCGTCTGGCCCCGTTTCCTCCTCGCTGCAAAGAGCCTCAGAACGCGCGATAGCGGGATATTGCTCCATCATCCACCTTATCACGTCGTATGCCATCGAGCACCCCGCAGTGAAAGAAGAGGCCTGCCGCACGGTCCACGCGTTCACCACCTCTCTCGCTGCGAGACGCAAACCTGTCGTCCCTGACCTCGGGCGATTTCTGGTGCAGCTCTGCCTAGCGGACATGTCATGGTCAGACGTCCGGCAGGCCGTCATTCAGGAGCTTTTTACGCGTTCCGTTCTCTGGCAGCTCGAGCCAGTGCCAAGAGGGAAAGGGCTTCCCGGACTTGCGTACCTCGAGGAGGATCCGGTTTGCGAATGGCGCCTGGCGGAGACGTTCAAGACGCATCGCACAGGGCTGCGGTTGTGTCTCTTTCAGATCTTCTTCATGGAGAAGCTTGCGAAGATGGAAGGATCGAACCTCGTAAACCTCCGTGACGATTTCAATAGTCGACGGGGGCTCGCACCGCCGGGTTTGACAACAGAGCTCCTCGAACGCATTCAGGTCATTTACGGGATCGACAACCTCATAGATTTCGCGAAGGAGACGGGACGCGCTACGACGTAAGGCTGATTTCATTTGCATTTTGTTTCGGCTGATCATAGGCGATGGTTCTCGCAGTCCTGAAGGCATGACACGGTATCTGCGAGATCGAGTCAAGGAGTCTGCTGAAGTGGGGTACCACCGCACGTCGCTGGACGCTCCGAGGCTGCAAGCATTTCGAGCGAGAGACGATGTGGAGTTCCGAGAGAAGTTAAAGCTCAAACGCGTTAGGCATACGGTGGCTTCGGAATACGACCATCCGACGTTCTTTCCTCATAACAAAGAGGGTCGCGATACTGATGCAACTGGTGGAGGCGGGGGTGGTGGTCGCGGTGCGAGACGGGTGAACCGGGGGCGTGTTAGGTAGGCACGGTGTAGTCAAGTTGTTCATGAGATATGCTACAATGGATAATGTTGTATGAGAAGCTCTCTAAACATCAATTTCATATCCTTACCATCCCTTTAAATGTCGCCAATTATATATTCATTCTTTACATCATCGGCCACTCCTCAAAGACACCTTGCCCGAAACGATAGAAGCTGATCATTCCTGAGTCTACTGCCGCCACCACGATTATTTTCTTCCCATGCTTCAGAACCTGGAAAGGATTCGGCCTCCATGGACGTGGTTGCGACGACTTCATCGAATTCGTTTTTATCTTGAACAAAGCGAAGAGCCAGGACTGAATTCGCTTCGACAACGAGGCAGTGGTTTCTGGTGTGACGTTCTTTCCTTGCGAGCTACTGGGGATGTTCGTTGAAGAGGCGGTACCGGGACTACG
Organism: Schizopora paradoxa; assembly: GCA_001020605.1. Lineage (NCBI taxonomy): Eukaryota > Fungi > Basidiomycota > Agaricomycetes > Hymenochaetales > Schizoporaceae > Schizopora > Schizopora paradoxa. The sequence continues at coordinate 10,404 of KQ085938.1, forward strand.
GCGCTGTCGAGGCCCTGGGAGGGGGAGCTCAGGCAGCTCGTCAAACAAGTTTGACAACTCGTGAAGGGTTGGCATTGGCGTCGTTCTTGCACTGTATTGACGTAAACGTCGTGTAACGCTTGCCGGAGCAAGGGAAATGACATACTTTACAACCACGATTTGGAAATCGGGTGGCCGAGGATTCGTTTTCGCGAATGCAACCCCAGGCTTGTATAAATTATAGAAGACCTTGTATGGGGTGTCGGGTTCGTCTTGCTGAGGCGATCTGTGGAGAGGAAGGCTAAAGCCAAGCTTGAAGAGCCGTAGGCGGGCGAACATGGATGCTGATAAGGTATGTTCAGGCCACGAGTTGCTTTTGAGTAAAAAGGACTCACAATACGTCGTGGTGAAGCGTCGGAAGAACCCAGTCAAGGGTAACGGCTTCCACCAGTCCAACGTTGAGGAGAATAGTGAATGGAGTGGGCGGGTCACGAAATGGAAAAGGCGCGAGATCAATGGTGTTGTTTTTGCTTTTAGGAATAGGTCGGACTTTTGAGCCTTTGGGTAGAATTCGCTCGGCGGTTGCGCGCGTGTTACGATGTAACCCAGCCGCTTTAAATAAGAGAACACCTTGCAGATGACGTTCAGAGCTTGAAATATACGAGGAATGAGGCAAAAAGAATTTACCAGATATCGTTCCAGCGTAGTGTCCTCCTTGCCGATCATCTCTGCATAAGCTTCCTGAAGAGTCATAGGAATTGCCTGCTCGAACGCCTCGGGCGCCAGCGAATAATCTGAGCTCGAAGCCTTGCGGCAGAACATGCTTCCTCGCTCGATTAGATATAACGCTTCTTCGGGGAGCAGCTGTACGTGAGCATGCATTTTCTCTTTGCCCTTTGCGTCCGCTGTAATTCTGACTGGCGCGGAATGGCCCATGCTCATGAGGTGACTCCCGTGTGCGGTCACAACGAGAGTTCTGCTGATAGACGGGTCCCAGAGGCCGTAGCTGACCGCCTTGCTAATATTTCTTCAAAAACCAGTACAGAGATATGTTGGATGAAAATTTGTAACGCACTTCGAAACCGTTCGTTCAACGTCTAACGCTGCGAACATCGCTGATCTCCCTCTTTCTAACCTATGCTGCTGCAGCAAGGTACCGCTCTGCCCCGAAGGCTCATACTCTTTCTCTCCGCGCTTTGGGATGAATGGACGGCTGGATGAGCCCGAGCTGGAAATGTAGGATGTTAAAACGGATCGAGTCAATCATCAATGAGGTTCCGCACGGAAGTTTCGTCCAGTCAAGAGCGCCGTCGTCTTCATCAGATGATTCTGCATCGTCCTCTGCATCGTCTGCTGTCTGGTGAGGGACATTTGCTGTCGGTAATTCGAGGTTGTCGTCCATCGCCGTTGACTGCTAAATTTCAAACTCGTGTGCTGCAAACGCTCAAAAACTCAATTACGTAACAGGTCTCCTGTCCAGAGTTGGCTGTCCTCCGTGCGGGGCTTGCACCTCATCCTCATCCATCCCAACTCCTCGTCGAAAGCAATCCGATTTATGCGCATATTCATTGATTCATCACTCTTAAAGACGGAGGAATTCAAGAGTACTTTGCGTTAGAATTCCGATTTATGCGGGAACGTTGGGTGGCATGTGCTTTCTGGTCAACACTATCATAGCTACCGATATTCACGCTCAGCGCTCAGCGGGCAAACGCGGCCGTCCAACGCCAGACGAGCTTTAAGCAGTGGAATTTGCCAAGAGTGAGTGAGTCCATTGCAACGTATCTCTGCTCGTTGATGCACCAGAATTGACCCGACGATGTGCAGAAGGTACACCTGGACGAAACGTCATCCACTGGTTCCACCTATGTAAGTGCCAGCGTGCACGCTATTCATATATGCGCACAGCTATTAAAGCAACAGTGCCGCGCTTTAGCTCCCTCTTAGCTTCCAGGATGATCTCAGACATCGACTTGGACACTCTCTGTCACAATCCTGAGACTATGCACGACACCCCTCAGGATCCACTCACCACATTCTCCCCATTCGACATTCTACCTTTCGAACTCCTCATCCACATATTCTCATTCGCGATCGATGACGATCCGAACTCCGTATTCGCGTTATCTCTGGTCTGCAGCAAGTGGCACGCTGGCATACACTCAACTCCGTCGCTCTGGCAGCGGTTGAGTCTCAGCGATCAGGCCTTCAACCCCACCCATCTGCATGCACGCTCGAACTTGTGGATTCACCGCTCCGGAAGGCTACCACTCGACGTAGAGGTCAAATCTGCCCACCACGATTTGATGCTACCGATGTTGTCTTATGCGATGAAGGCGATGGGTCGTTGGCGTACGTTTACGGGTTCTGACCGGATCCAATTTCTCTGGAAGAAACCACGGAGGGAGGCCGGAGGTGCGTTTGACAACGAAGGGTTGTCTATGGTCGTGGATTTGCACCACAAGCGGCGATTCGCAACCGAAGTCGGACAGGATACGCCGATGAGCTTGGAAGAGCATTCTGTCGAAACATTCACGAAGGAGAAGGGACCTCCGAAGGAAATTCATGTCAAGGGAGTAGGATCTCTTCCGCACTCGGAATCGTTGGCCCCGTTCACCGCCATTTCATCGCTCGTCATATGCAATGCTGGATGGAAGGACATGCCACTACACCAATGCGTTGAATTCTTTCGCGCATTCCCTGCCTTAACGTGTTTGACGCTCATGAACCGCTTCGTGCAGGATCCAGACTACGATCCCAAGTGTCCGTCCGTCAAACCGGTCGTCCTTCCGCACCTTCGTCGCCTCACTCTGAGCATTGCATCGACGCGTTGCTTGTTGTCACACATGACGACACCAGCGCTCGAGCGGCTCGAGTTGATGTACATCAATTCCTCAGTGGAGTATGATCACCCCATTGCGTATGTGGAAGGAGACAGCGATGATGAGGCGCACGACTTCTCGCGTTCTCCATGGACGGACCGTGCCACAGGCATGGGCCTACGCAGTCTGTTCGGCCGGTTCACACCGCCTCTGCGCGAGCTCGTGATGGACTTCGCGGACCTCCGCACGAAGGACTTCAAGTGGGCATTTGGCGCGATGAAGGACCTCGAGATTCTGCGCGTCGTCGCGTCGGATATGTCTGACAAGGTGATCAGCGCGCTCGCTGCGAAGGCGGGAAGCGGCGAGAGCAGTGCACAGGCACCTCTTCCTTGTTTGCGGAAGCTACACTTGGACAAGTGTCAGAAGATTTCTGGGGACGTGTTTGTGGGGATGCTGGAGTCGCGTATGCTGGCTGCCGAGCAGGGGGTTGTCTCGAGGATCGAAACTTTGGACATTTTGGAGTGTACGGGAGTCACGTTGGAGCATGTCGGGAGGTTGAAACGACTCATGGGTGTTAAGAACGTACGGTATCGCCCTGCGATGGGCGAGGATTGATTTTACGATTACGACTTCTCGGATTTGATATGATGCGACCGTTCCCATTTCTTTTTATTCACTCGGACCATCACGATTCTGTACAACATATATATTTTCTACACCTCACGACGCTTTGTATTCCATTTGCACACTGTATAATTGTAGCACTCAATTTGTAAGAGTACCGTATTTATTGAAGATTGCTTGTGTCGTAGTAATTTATGACTTTCGAGCAGAGTGTATGCGCGGTTCACGGTTCCGCATTACGCGTTTACCCTGCCCATAAAGCCAATTGATCGTGAATGTAATGCGCGAAGGTATGCGGGTCAGAGAGAGATCGACGTTGAGGAGGCGAGTTGGACGTCCCGCCCACCCTGGCGTGCACGATCGATTGCGACCCTGATCGACGTCGAGGAGGCGAGAAGCCAAAGGGTGACGAGCGCGAGGCAAAAACGTAAATCTTCAAACTTCGACGCTGCGAAGCGAATGGGCTATTGGACTGCAATTGATCGTCAATGATAAAACACTGTAAGACTTACAGTATGTTATTTTATATCTGTGATATGGATCAATCTGGCTTAGGTTTTGTTTGACGGACGCTTCACCGCATTCGCGCCCACAACTTGAATTTCAGTGCCACTGAAGTAGACACCACAGAAAAAAACCAATGTACTACTAGTACCTCGATCGATCTACAGAAACCATCGCAGACCGGAAGTGCCATTTACCAAGGAGCTATACTTGAGCGTATACAAAAGGGCACCGACGATAAGCTTGTAACATGCATCTTGATATCGGAAGTTCGGAAACATCCCAGGAGAGTCGCAACCTTTTGAAAAAAAAGACCACTCGCGTCGAGCCGCATCGCCATCTTAGAGCTACTTTAGGAGATGACTTGAATGCATTCGAGTACTAGTCCTAAGCATCGTGAATAAATCGGACGACCTCCGAGGTAGGTAGGTATGCAACTGCGCAGCGGGTAGTAGGTACTAGTACTCCCCGGAGTCGATATCACCCTTTAAATTTTGCTATCAGTCTCGAGATGAGCGGCTTAAAGTACTTAGTTGGCGAGTTAACGACGTTATCGAACGGTAACCGGCCGGGTTACCACCCACCGCGACGTCGACGAAGTCCATTCCCGTTGGAAGTCCGAGCCAAAATATGATCGCGTATCCGTCGTTTAGTGATCCAGGAGCGGGAAAATTTCGTCTATCGTCAGCTCACACCAAAGCGAGGACATCTTCATCGACTATATTTGTAAGTAAGGTACTTTGACAACCCGTGGTGGTAACACAAGCAAGAAAGGGAGGTGAAAATAGTAATAATCCAAAAGCGACAATGATGAAATCAAAACTATGTGTACCAACACATACAATACATCTTCTCTTCGTACATCTTTACATCATACATACAACAAATCAATCGATCCAAGAATTTCGTACACTTTCGCGATGATGACAACAAATAAACAAAAATATTTGATGATATTACAAGAAAGAATACAAGACACAGAGGAGCCACGCTGTCCATCAGGCTATCCCATCATCGCGCATCGGCAGATAGAGAAGAAAAGAAGAGAGAGCTGACAGGCGAGAGAGAGGCGGAAAGGGTGTTTTGGAAGTGTCAGCCGAGATCAGCGAAGGGGAGGAGACGCGACGTGAGAGACGACGAGACGAATAGATAGCTGCTGTGTAAGATGCAACGACGACGATGAAGACGGACGCTGATGCTGATGGTGCGAAAGATCGAAAAATGAGTTGAGCGGACATTCCAAAAGGCCACTCTCCGCTCCCACCGCTCAGTTCACATGGCGGTCGATCGTGATCTTGACGCCCGGCGCACCGTATTCCTCACCGCCCATCGCGATGTTCTCCTCCGACTTGTCAGTCACGAAAGGCGCCTCCTTGCCGTCGTTCACGCTGCCCACGCTCTTGCCGTCCGTGTCCCAGTCGTTGCGCGCTTTGTCCGCGCCCATCTCTGAGATACTGAACGTCTGCGCTGCGTTCCGGCTGAGCTGGCTGTTGAGCTGCAGGACACCCGGGGTTGGCGCGCCGCCGGTGTGGCGTGTGCTGATGACATGAGTAGTTCCACCGCGCCCAGTGCCGTGCGTGCCCGCGGTCGCGCTGTTCGTTCCAGCAGAGCTCGAGCCGGCGAAGGAGCCGCCCTGGACAAGAGAACCGCGAACGGAGAGGATGATGCGGAGCGTCATGGTCGTGGTGAGGACGGCAGCCATGCTCGTCACGATGGTCTTGATGGTGTCCTCGATACCAGTCGGCTTCGCGATAAACCAGAAGAGCATGTTGACCATGTTGACGAGCCAGATAGCACCGTAAAGGTTGAGGCCGTCACGGAGCATGAGTTTCCATGGTGAAAGCTTCTTCAGCTTCAGCGATTGAATGGAGCGGTTGAGTGCGAGAGCGAACTACGTGATCGAAATTTTACTGAGTTAAGTTTTGGAGAAATAGTTTGAAAGATAAGACGTACTGATGCGGTGTAGAGGAGAGTGGGCGCGAGCCAGTAAATGCCGACAAAGTTGTGTTTCGGTCCAGCAATGCAACCCTGACCGACATCAAGAGGGACCGCTGATGATGAAAATTGTCAGCGGATGGGATCAGGAAGCGCCTCATGAGACACTTACAGCGGTAGAAGCCACAGCAGACCGCCATCACGATGACCTGAACAGCGAAGAGAGCAGTGAGACCGCTCAGAACCGGTCGGCTCTTATCGTAAATAGCATGAACACGAATGACATGAACGACTGATAGTGTCCGTTAGCAACCAACGATACCGAGATATAATCTAACACATACTGGAGTTCGCAGCCATGAGAATCGCGGTGCAGATGGGCTCGAAGAGGAAGAAATGCTGGCATTGCTGCACAATGACAGTCAATACCCCCATTCAAATGGATATCAGGGATGTAAATGCTCACCGATTGGGTCCATTGTGTGTCAAAGAATGCGACAGCTGAGCGAACACACAGCGATCAGACAACTCGCCGGAGAGCGCTGGAGCTGAGACTGTAACGACTCACCGACGATTACAAACTCCACAGGCATGAAGACACGGAGGAAGTGGAAGATAATCTTCAGGACCGGCCATTCCGACGTCTTCATGAGCCTCCATCCTCTTGGTGAAAGTACGAGCGTATCCCAAGCAGCGACCGTCAATGTGCACACGAAGAAGTACTTGTGCGCGGACAGATGCGGAGGCAGATTAAGAGAGGGGGGAAGGAGGGAGGTTATGTCCGACATTTTGCGCAGCTGAACGTCGTCGACGACGGAGAACGAGGATGCTCGTGGTCGTCGAGAAGGGGGATGGTGGTGGACGAGAAGAGGGACGTGCGGGGAAGATGGAGGTTATAAAAGAGGAGGCGAACGGGGGAATGATCGTTTCCCGTTCCCGCGACTGTCTGAAACCCTAACCTTTTCTGGCCGCCCATCTCTCCTTGAGCATCTATATTCGAGGAAATCAAATAAATTAGATCTGCGTTCAAGGAACGTTTCTATTCATTTCTTTCCTCTTTCTGAGGCGGCCCGGCAAGCGTTTTCGGAGATCTCGCTGGCCGCCATCCAGGTGCAAGCTCGTTTCGGCGTCCGCCGCGCACCTTTTTGCATTCCTCCATCCGTGCTAGCCTCCTCATCGTCGATCTCCACCACCATTCATCCAGGCGAAACGACGAGAAAACGAGAGAACAGATATCGCACAGGAAAGCTAACTTTGTCTCTCTGACTCCCAAGGATATCACTCGCGAAGGGCAGAAGACGGATTCGACGTATCATTCGTGATGCTGAGTTGAGGCGACTCCCTGATCATCATCCATCCCATCAAGCCTCAGGAAATACTCATCCTCTTCCATCTTCATCCACGCGCCTGATCCGTACAAAGCTCCTTATCTGCTCCTTTCCTCTCAATTCGTTTTGCCTCATCGGTTCAATGATCTGCACCGAGGTGGACGGGCGATCAGGGCGGTGCCGGCTTTGTCGACAAACGGACTTACAGAACATCTCGCCCCCCCAAATCTACTCCATCCAGAACACAGAAATCACGCTCGCTCGTTGCTCGAGAAGCCACGAGCTATGGGTTTAATCCAAAGCTAAGTCGGTCACTTGATGCCACGCAGCGCTTCTTCCTCTAATCCTCTCACAGACCTCATCAGATTCTTACGTCCAAATTTCACCTTCTGAGCCGACAGCTCGACTTGCGAACTCCAAAGGCCAGAATCTGTTTCCCCCCTCGTCACCTTTGCAGCCGTCGCCTCTCATGCTGAACGTTTACCAGCAGACTTCTGCCTTTACCGTTTGCATCCTCAGCCTGTCGCTAGAGGTGCGCCCTAAATGATCTCTCATCTTCACCCGATCAAATTATGCGCGCAACTCCGTGGAGACTTGTGAGGATTTATTGATATCCTGATCCTATTCCCCCCTCGTGAAATTCCCCTCCGGCCTCACAGTGAGTACTCTTAGCTCCAAACTGAACTAAGAGAAGACAGCTTGATCATACATTACGATTCCTGAACCAATTATCACGCCGCGCAGCTGCGGACGGCGGGCTCTTATTTCTAGGCCCGAACCCTCCAGTGCGCGCTCCGTAACATCTTGGCAACCAATCAGACAAGCCCCCCTTTTAAAGCACGGAATCCTTTTCCTCTTTCACCCTCGTACTCGGACGTCCCACTCACCGGAAGCAAAGCACCGCACCATCAAATGCACCTGCAACTGCATCACAGTATCATGGCGTCAGAACATCGAAGGTGCCTCTTTCCTGTCTCAGTCAGCACTCACATTGCTTTAATCTTGTTCAAATGATTCTTCATTCCCACAAGCAGCTAATGTCGTCAGAGATGCGAACACTGGAACAGACCCGCTGCAAAACAAAGGCGACGGTTCACACTAAGTGCCCGAAAAGTTATCACCATAGCTTCATCGCATCGCCTCGTACGTCAAATTTCACGACCCGCCTTGTCCTATACATCAAGTTTCATGTCAACCTCCCACAAGGTCCAGATCCAAAGAAGCGCTGAGTGGCTGCCCATCTCTGCAATCTTTTGCGTACGATTTGATATGTTTTACCCTTCTAGGCTTAACAACCATTTCGAGTACGTTCCTTCTTTCTTCCTAAGCTTAAAATTTGATATAGGCGGATGGAAGCCGCTCGCCGCATCATTGACGGTTGAAGCACGGCGAATACTTTATTGTGAGGAATCAAAGTACGTGTATTATGCTCAGTCTCCACATCACGCCGAAGTCATCACCTAAATCAACTGGGGGATTGCTATAAAGTGAGACCTAACCACGTAAAGGACCTCGACGACCACCTGTTCGTTGATATCGCGGACGACGATAGCTTTCGCTGATTACGGTGCTTCAAGACATCGTGGAACGTCCCGAGAATATTCAAACTTGAATTCGATGTTCCATCTCAAATCTACGCCGCCATCGGGCCTACTCCATTGTCTCCAATCTTTTCATGCATCGTAGCCATGTATCTTTGTTCTCGCCTTCGCGTCGGACTGAACATTCTCATCTACGCAGCATTCTAACGAGGCTCACTTCCATCGCATCGGCGTGGACGATGGATCATGATGCACTTTGCGCGTTACTAATACTATGGGATAGATATTTACAGACTCACCAGTAACAATGGAGGCTGCACTATTACGCGCCTAGTTTCCTACCTACCTATAGTGTCAGTAATTGCATCTGAAATGTAGACGAAGAGCGATGGGCGTTGAGGTCGCTTCGTGAGGTCAAAGACTCGAATTTTGAAAGAACATCAGGTCTACCGGCTATTTCGATCACCGATAGCCGGTGTTTATCGGTGTCTATTGCGGACTCATAACGACGTCTCTTTATTTTCGACGCTTTATTTGACACTTTTCGACGACGTGCAGACTCTCCCAAGTTCTCCCAATCTCTTTGAGATCATTCTGGACTAGAGACCCTTCGCAATGGGCTTACGAAATCGACACATCCTAACACGAATCTTCAAGTTCTCGTCGAAGAACTACATGTAGCCCAGCTTCATAATTTTCTTCGCGATGGAACCAGGAAGTTTGGAGAGGCGTAAAACGTCGCGTATGTGGACCCTCGGGAGGGCACAGGGACATAATTGAAGACGAGTGTTTACTGTAGCGGAACGGTCACGGAATCGACGCGTGAGTTACATGTTTTAAATTTTCGTCTTGAAATTTTTCGGTTCAAGTTTGAGAACACGAAGACTCGGACATGGATGGATAGAACGTGCTCGGTGAATTTCCAATTACTTGCTCCTATTATACATGGCCTGATCTCTGGTGTGGGTGGCACAGGCAACATCAAGCTCTTCCTCGCGTCGGACCTCCGAAGAGACTGTGCTCAATACAGCGGCGAATGACTGGACATCTGCCATTACGGTACGACCTAACTTGAACATTTGCCACTCACAAGACGTTGAATTTGGCTGGACCTGTGAACGCAGTGAATATCAGGCTCAGAATGACTGCCTTTTTACGGTATTCGCCGGTCTCGAGAAACAGCACCAGACTATCGAGTTTGCGGCTTTGAAGGACGATAAAAGGACTGTGTGCTATGCTGCTCTCTCCGAGTACCCTCCTTTGGTCATGAAATCTGCTGTAATCGTCATCCTTCTTTCAGTCGCCGGTCTCACCATCGGGGCGAATGACTGGAGCAAAGCCTGTCTCAGTGGCTCTTGCAGCTTTGACATCGAGGCAAGCCCTACCTCCATGGAAGGAACCATGAAGATCGTAAGTCAACTAATTCTCGTTAACTCATATGATTCTTAACTTTTGATGCTCCCTAAGTCAGGTGCATCGTCTGCAATTTCCGACATCACCCCCGCCGCGGGCTGGCAGATCCTCGACTGCACCGACACCACCAACAGCCAGACGATTCACCTTGTTTGCACGGATGACAGTCTAGGTTGCAACCATCTCTTCGAGAATGGAGCTCAGGACACGATCGTCCGTCTCCCACAGAATGTAATAATATCATTTTATTTGAAATTCAGCAGCCAAGGTACTCACAACTAACAATAGTGCGGGAGCGGACCATTCGTTCGAGTTGTGGACCATTGGATTCCAAGTGAACGGTCAATTCCCGCCAACACTATCCCGAGGCTTCCTAAGCGCACTTCTCCGAGCCTGCAAGTTCACGCACTTGAACTCGACGACAAATTTGAAAATATGGCCGGAACGTGAGTTCTTCCTTATCCTCCCTTGAACTATAGTAATGATTTCTTTTTTCAAATCGAAGACACGGTAATGTGTCATTCACAGTCGGTGCTAAAGGAAATCACACTGTGAACCTCCAAGACGGGAATGGTAAAACTCGGCGTAAACGCCAGAACGGCAGTGTTACACTGGGAGATGCGGCCGGCGTATTCAGTAATTCATTCGAACTCTCAGATGTAAATGTGGGTACATGCCCCGGGCTAAACTTCAGCTTCAACGCGGCTCAGGTGGGGTTAAACGACTCTCCGTTATTCTTCTCTACGGAGTTGACGATCACTGGGACTATGAACCCGAAAAATATTGAAACGCTCGAATTCAGCGCACGTACGTCATGATCTGCCTCACAGAAATCTATTCATAGCCACTCATCATACATGAAAAGCCACGACTGCGGAATTTAACGGAGCTTTCGAATCGTTCATACAAATACAGGTGCGGCTTTTTTGAAGGTCTAGTTCCTCGCTGACGCCTACTTTGCAATTCAAGGGCACTTCTCCCAACACAAACACGACATTGTTGACTACAACTTTTCAGGGAATGTCTATAGATGGGTGAGAGCCTTAGCCCCTTCAGTCCGTCCGAATTTACATAGATCTTTTTTCCAGCGTTGTGCAGATCACCCCGTCGTTCTCTTTCAGCCAGTTCACAGAAGTATTCGCAGATGGATTGGCGACCTTCGAGGGTCAGATCGATTTCGACTTCACGATCAACAGCCTCCAATTCAATTTCCCGAGCAATAACCCGGCTCCGACCTTGGATATAAGCCATCAAAATCTTCGTACGCGAATTTGATATGTAATGCATGAACTCTTCTTGACCACTAAGGTTGTATGTTATCCGTTCAAAGCTTGGAATTCTGTCACGAATCCGGGATTGAACACGGAGGCGTTGATCTTTTCAGAGCTGACTTTCGCGGTGAGCTACACTACACCTTTGGGAGAATTTCCATTAACGGCATCCCTGAAGCAACTTGTGGATATCACTGCGTTCTCGAAGTCCGTGCAATTATCGGTCACTCACCTATTCGATATCCAAATGTTGATGACGTCGGATCCAGTGGGCTCGAGTAATACGGAAGAGGAGATTTGCATCATGTTCTTATTCGATGTGCAAACCACGGTTCAGAACAGCGGTCCATTCTTCGAAGCACTTCCGAGTATCCAGGAGATATTCGTGTTGGAACAAGATTTCACGCCGGCCAACGTACGTGCGCAAGTAATATTCACGAGCAGATACTCATCTCATGTATATAATAAAGGAATGTCAAACCGCTGTATTAGGGCCCGCACCGTCAATTTCTCGTCGGGAGAAATCGCCTCTGTCTGCGAGGGCTCCTCCGTCTTGTCCAGCCCCCGTTCCGATCCCTACTCAAGTTATTTTTCAAGGTACATTTCCCTGAACGGTTGGCACCACAAGTTGAAGATGAGACGGGTGGAAACCATAGGATTATGAAATGGTGTAACGTTACGAAGTGCGAAATGAAGAGTTTTCGCTGAACTATGTGCATCGTAAAATACTACTGTTGCTGGTGCCAGATTGGATTTTCAGCATCTACTTCGGTAATTTCAGATTAACCGTCATTGACACGTATTAAGTACCTGCTCGGTGGGCCTAGGATACACAAGTGATGTTTCATGTCTCCGGGCTAGATGTGTTTTGGCCATCTAATTTTCTTAAATTTGTCCTTCTGAGACAGCGGGTCAACCGGCTATTTCAATTACCGGCCCGGTGACTATCACACAAACCACAATGACCATTGACCGCATTCTTCAAATTTCGTCCTTTCCGACTCCTTTCGACGACGTATAGACCTTCTCGGGTATCTATGCTCATTTCTAAAACTTATTACTTCTTTGTATAGTTGCGGTGTGCAATTGACGGTCGCAGCGTCGAGTAGCGGGCGCAACGATACGTTTCAACTGAGAATCTCCTCGAGATAGTGTCGCCTTCTTCTATCTTACTTCTTCGCGATGGCCCCCCTCGGAGAAGCGTTGCATGTTGTGTATCTGGGAGATAGGGAGGGCGCAGGCGCGTCGTCGAAGACGAGCGTGTACAGAGGAACGGTCGACTCGGAGTGGGTGATTGGCGCGTGAGTGCATTCCTTTCGTTCTACCTTCTGGAGTTTAAAAGACGAATTTTTGGACATAGCGTACCACAAGGAGGTATGTAGGAAGACGTGATTTGCTATCAAACTAATGCGTTCTGTGTTTCCGCGATCTAGGTTATGTGCTGGGACTCATCCTCGAGTCGTGCATCCACTACCAACAGCGCATGCGGAACGAGCATCTTGACCCAATACACATCTCTGCGCACTATCTGAGATCAACTGCGGCGTTCGCGAGCAACGATGCGAAGGACGGAAATGGGAGCGAGAGCGAGAAGGTGCCGGCGACGTTCGAGGTGACGGTGCGGACTGTGAAAGTCGGGAAGGGATTCACGAACCTTGCGGCGGAGCTCGTACAAGGGGTGCGCAAGGTCGCGTTTCATGTATACCCAAAGCTAATTACTGTTGGGTAGGACAACGTAAACGTCATGGCGCATCTCATCTTCGGAAACCTCTCGACGACCAATTCGACAACCGTCCCAACAGTCACGCTCCTCCCTCCCTCACCTAACGCGCATATCATACCGCTACAAACCCACCCACTTGACGCCCCCGAGTACATCACGAATCGACCCGCGAGATTCCTGAAATACACGGAGATGTTCGAAGATGATGTGATTGTGTCGCGAAACAAGAACGACAACAACACACGATCAGAGTGCTTGAACGAGCGACCGGGGCTCGAGTGGGGTGCATGGCTGAAAATGCCTCGCGAAGAGAAGGATGGCCTCAGGTCGTCGATGATCCCCTTCCTCGCCGACTCGTTCAAGAACCTACCGCAGATCCTTCCTAAAGAGGAGAGGAAAGGGCTTGGGGCCAGGTCCGTAATAACAATTATCACCTGCTAAAGGCTCTCACATTTTCAATTGTTTTTGTTCCGCAGTTGGTTTCCGACGATGCAGCTGAGCATCGAGTTCAAGGCACCATTACCACGGAGAGGGGATAGGAGGTACAGCGCGAACACAGTGGGCCTTTACAGCATCGGACGCTTCATGCAAGATCCATCAGGAAGGTGTGTTTCCCAAGCAGTGTCTTTCTTGCACTTCTGTGCAAACGGAAGCTTGTCTCGTTGACTCGCTGCTTGCTTGCTGGATGACGCCATTTCTCCGAATGAAATTTCTTATCGTCTTCGTGATACATGTTGTCTCGTACCATTTCTCACTCTCGCATCTTTCACAGGCATGATTCCTACGTCGAAGTGTGGACAGCCCCGGGCGACGCGTCCAAACCAGGCTCAAACTGGCGAGAAGAACAACGCTGTCTTGCCATCTCGTCACAGATGGCGTTGACAATACCCCTAGAGGCGAACTTCAAGCGGAGCAAATTATAGCACACACACAGTACAATAAAAATACATAACGTAAGTTAAACTTGGAGAATCCACTAATTGGCGTGAATAACTTCCTGCTTGGGGGCGATTTGGTTCCGCCTATATGCGCACGCAGCCGGAACCGCATACGGGACACTCACGCCGCATATATGCGGTGGTAACGTTCATGGGGCAGTACTCATTGGACATGGCGTCCTCCGTGATTTCTTTTTCGTTTCGAAGAGATATTCTTGCTATCGCGAAGACCCACCCACCCCCGTCGTGATGGGGCGTTGAAGGGGTATGGACATGGGAAAAGAGCTCATTTCGACTAGAGTTGTTCCTCAGGTGGATCAACTCAGCTACCTCGCCCGAAGAGCGAGCTGCTTCCCTCCGCTAGGTCGCGTGCACGGACTCTTATCTCTTCACTTCGTCAAGACAAGCTGTCTTTCTCTTTCTCTGAACCACTCGGGAACGGACGAACACCGACATCTGCATACGTCCTGGAAGCATGGGCTTGGACGGACGCGTCTTTCATCCTGACGCAAGAGAACGTCCGGGGGCAGCCAGCTCCCATGGAATCTCATAATAATATTCGTGAGGACGACGAATGCGGTGAGTGACACCACTGGAATTCTCCCGTATCTCGTATTGTCTTTCTTCTTATTTTTGGTGCGCCATGCTTCTGCCCCTTGGTGTCGAACGAGTGACGCAAGGGATTACGGATTGCTGTTCCAAGCCATTATGCGCTAACGCCCAGATGGCTATAAAACGAGGCCCCTCTTCGCAAGTTGCCCCATCAATTCGACGACCCTCCAAACAACGTACTGCACTTACTTGCCCAACGCAATCATAGGGTCATTTTTCTCTAGATTTTTCAGCTCCACCTCCTCGTCAGCACTCGCTACGAAGAAGATGTCCGCACAGACCGTCCGCTTCAACGTGCACCTCAAGCACCGCCAGACGGGCGAGAAGCTCAAATTCGCCGACATCGTCGCGCGCGACAAGACTCGTGCCCGCCTCTACGTTGACAACCTCCGTGCGGGACATGGTCCCAAGGGTGTCGAGGCCCATAAGCGCCGTCACCACCACCATGGCCACCATTCCAGCAACACGGACGCCTCGACCGGTGGTGATGCGCAGGCGCCCATCTCAAACGCGCCGACTGCACGCGATCCCTCCACTGGCCAGCCAATCTCGGTCGGCGTGACAGACGCTGCGGTGACCTACACTGCCAATGTGGGCGTCGGGAGCCCCGCGACGGATTATACGCTCCTCATTGACACGGGATCATCGAACACCTGGGTCGGAGCAGGCAAGAAGTACGTGAAGACGAAGACGTCGAAGAGCACGGGCGACAGCGTCAGCGTGTCGTACGGCTCGGGCTCGTTCTCGGGCACTGAGTTCACTGACACTGTCACTGTGGGCCCGGGCCTCGTCATCACGAACCAGAGCATCGGCGTATCCAGTCGAGATCAGGGCTTTGACGATGTTGACGGAATCATTGGGTTCGTAATCATAATTACTTCTTCTTCGTGTTCTTCTTTGTCTCATTTTCCCTCATTTTTGCCCAGTATCGGCCCTGTCGACCTCACTGAGGGCACCGTCAGCAACACTTCCTCTGTGCCCACTGTGACAGACAACCTCTTCTCTCAGGGTACGATTCCGAGCAATTCGCTCGGCATCTCGTACGAGCCTTCCTCTACGTCTGGCGTCGAGAACGGCGAGCTCACCTTCGGCGGCACGGATAACACCAAGTTCGAGAACCAGATCACGTTCACGCCCATCTCCAAGACGTCGCCGGCCTCTGAGTTCTGGGGTATCGACCAAACCGTCGCGTATGGTAATAAGACCATCTTGAGCACCACGTCTGGTATCGTCGACAGTGAGTGCATATAGCCGTTTTCATTCAAAGCCGCACAGCTCACGAAAAACTTATCATTTTAGCTGGCACAACGCTCCTCCTGCTCGCCACCGAGGCATTTGATGCCTATCAGAAGGCTACTGGCGCGACGCTGGATAACACGACGGGCTTGCTCACTTTGCCCGCCAGCGATTTCGAGAAGCTGCAGGACCTCAACTTCAGCATCGGAGGCACCACCTTCACGCTCACGCCCGACGCGCAGGTCTGGCCGGTCGCACTCAACGAGGAGCTCGGCGGTGAGGCGGGCAAGATCTACCTCGTCACGTCGGATCTTGGCT
The DNA here is from genome assembly GCA_001020605.1 of Schizopora paradoxa. Taxonomy (NCBI): domain Eukaryota; kingdom Fungi; phylum Basidiomycota; class Agaricomycetes; order Hymenochaetales; family Schizoporaceae; genus Schizopora; species Schizopora paradoxa. The sequence goes on from KQ085938.1 coordinate 26,648, forward strand.
CGTCGATCGGCCAGGGCCTCGACTTCATCGACGGTTTCGTGTTCTGTAAGTCAAATCGTTCTTGCTCCCGTTTCTGTCGGTCTGACTAGACCACTTTTCAGTGCAACGCTTCTACTCCGTGTTCGACACAACTAATGCGCAAGTCGGGCTTGCGAACACTGAGTTCACGACGGAGGTCATCAACAACCCCCAGTAAAGCCACTTCGGGGAGTGAGGCATTTTCTGCCCTTGTACAGTATCGAGAGACTCTTGACCCACATCGCTCAAATGACTTTGAAATTTACCTGTAAGACTGTTCCCGCGAAATGTATATGATAGTAAGCGATGTACTGTACGATCTTGATGATTGAAATGTAGCCATGGACCATCACCAGAGACGTTTGGCGGTGATAAAGCTAAGGATCGGCGCTCTCGATCATTTTTCCTGTGCAGCTCGACGACCTTTCTTTCGGGTGGTTCCGGGAATAACCTCCACTTGTTGTCCACGGTGTTGCTCGATTGACGACAAAATGCCAAACAATGTGCGAATATGCTATATACAAGGAGAAATGCAGGTACAGGATGTGAATTTCTGATGTCGTTAGTGTTCGTAAAAGGTCGTGAACGTCAGACGAAAGCCGACTCGGAGCGCTCTATGTGAAATAGGATCTGTAGAAATACTTTCAAATACATCCTTGAAACCCGATATCCAAGAGGAAGAGTTACTCAGTCCGCGTCAGATACGTTGGACAGTAAGGATCGCGACGCGTCCATCTTGAGCAATATTATGGTTTATTCCTGTGAGCAAGACACCATGTCAGAAGGGGAATAGGTATATTTCATGCAGGTGAAGGAAAAGGCATCGATCATCCTCGACTCATTGGGAAAGAATAACATGTACTGCGATCCTCTTCGTAATTTCGTGAGAGGACCGAAGATGATAGTCAATAGGTCATGTAGCAGCTCTGCAGATTCCGCGGGCTCCCAAGAGTCCCAACACAACGGAGATAGCAAAGAACCCGGAAGCAGAGCAGTGAGTACGAAGCAATGACCGCATCGGTGTGTTTGCATGGGTGTTCGATGTTCACGGAAATTGAATAAATAGGTGTCGATGCTAACCTTCAGCGCCAGGCTTGAGTAAATCGTCCTCATTCCACTCTACGACCGCTTTCCACCACATGCCGTTGTGGTGGCTAACTCTGGAAGCGCGGTCAACGAGGAGATCCCTTCCGACATTATATCCGTCTTCTACGATTTTGTGTTGCTTTCCCGAGTTCTATGATTTATTTTTCCAAATAACACAGGCTCGATCAACTTGAGACAACTTGGTGATCGAACCGCACGTACCTCCTCTTTCGAGACGCTGTGAGTGCCGATTATAATTCCATGGATAGGAGTAGAGTTACATTCAGTCAGGAGGAGTTAGGGAAGAAGTACAAAAGAGACTGACGCGAGAAACCACGCTCCGCTATTGGCGAGAGTCCCATTCTGCTTCCAAGCGCGAAAGTGGTTCCCCCCTAACAGCCGAAAAGAAGAAGATAGCCAGTCAGCGGCTCAGAAGATGATAGGGATATAATCGTAATCCTTCACATACCTGCTACGCTTTCCCAACATGTACCCCAGACTGGAAAGTAATATTGTCGAGCCAGAAAGAGCTCATCCGTCTTCCCATTACCATCTCCTAGATCAGCCTGCTGAAGATTTCCAAGATGAAGTCCTAGGCATTCCTCCGAAAAGTCGATTGACCTAGAATTGCAAGTAAATGAGAGATCTAGTTGGATAGGATATAAGTCATGCACTCACTTTGCATACATATGTAAGCCCGAGTCGGTCAGGACATAAGGATCGGAATGCGCGGAGATGATCACGTTCAGAGGTTCTCCAAGGCGTGGGGTAGCGTACTGCGCAGAGAAGATGAATTCATATTTCGGTCGTTTGAGAAATCATTTACGTACGTCGAGCATGCGACCTCCACGAAGTCTTGGGTCATACCATCCAACACTCCGCTTCTCACCAGCTTCTACGGAGGGATCCGTTTCGAGGACCTTGAATGAAGTCTGGGTAATCTGCGTCGACAACTCTCCGGTGTGTTCTGACCATGAAAACGCCTCCTGTGCATCCAATCCATCATAATCGAGCTCGAATTCGTAAACAGCCCTGTCTTCGAGAAGTCCTGAACGACCAGCATTCGACGGTGCGCCACGTATACGAGTTATCAAGGCGATTGCGCTGATCGCGAAGGAGAGGCGCATCGTTCGGGCTGCGCAGAAGCTCGAGATTGCGCGCCAATGTGCACGGATGAATTGAAAGAGTAAAGGAGCCACTTTGCACGCCGTACAGCAAAGGAGTCCTCGTGCTGACGAATTGTTCGCTCCAGTCGCTCGAGAGGGGTGTGCATCATGATAGTCGCGAACAAACCAGCATGACAGCCGAGCGCGCTGTAACTGGCTGTCCGCATTCGCCTTTCCTTTTGTGGGTCGGAGGCAAAATCGTAGAAGGCCGTTTGAAAACATGATCCTTTTATTGTACAGCGTAGTAATGCTAGTTGATCATAATCTATGTATCGTTATGAGAGTACGTGTAGTATGCGAGAGAATCTTGAGTAATGTGTAGATGCAGCAGGACCACCCCGGAATTCGAAGCCATAAACTTGATGCTGTAACGAAGCTTGAGACGTGAAATAATTTAATGAAGCACAACCTTGTCGGTGAGAGGGGTATCGTAAGGAGAAAGTATGCCCCTATCGCTTCTTGAGGACGAGGACGAGATAGAGTAAACCTCGATAGACTAATGTGATGAGGAGCAAGATCACGACGTAAAGGGGGAAGTTTATACCGCCGATACCCAGTGCCTTCATTAATCAGACAAACTATTAGAGAGGCTTTGAATATTCAAAATGAAAAGCACCAACGTTGAGCACATCATCTCCAGCGAGCTCGCATCTGCCTTGTGAGATTAGAGAACTGGGATAGCTGCAATTACAGCTCCCGTCAGTTGCCGTTTCGCAAGCAAAAATAAGACCACGGAAGTCGTTGTAGACAAGCAGGTCAAACGCGTATGTCTAGAATTAAAACATTAGGAGATGCAATAGAACCTTCATACATACACGACATACCTGGAAGTCGATGAAGTGCGCCCAGTAATACCAGAAACGTGGAAGATTGACAGCCTTGATGAAGTATCCACCGACACACTGATAAGAGCATTTTGATGAGCGTATACATAGAGAAACGTGCCAATATCCTTACCATCCAAAAGCCATTAAGGAAGGAAGCTACTGCCAAAGCAGCAACGAATATAGGAATCACCGAAGCGACGACCGCGGACTACGCAAAATTATGCCGTTTAGCCTTCGCTCCAAGCAATCTCGATCTAGAGTTCATCGACGAACCTGTGATTCCGCTGCATATACGGCAAGGAACAAGACGGCCAAGAATCGGAAGAACTGATTGGCTCCCGGGTTCAATCCAATTGACCAGTAACTGCAGTCATCATCAAGGACGCGTGAGTTGCCGGTTCAGGTGAAATTTCATCAAAGATCTGTCGGACGTACCATAGGACGACGAACAACAGAGAGCACAGGAAGAGGTACGGCAGCGTGCAGATTGAGTTTGCGAGTACGTATGCGCCGGGCCCGTAAAGACCGTTCATACGTTCACGGACGAAAACTTGGCGCTCTTCGAGGAAAGCTGGGATACCAGCCACGGACATGAACCCAAGAAATGCCACGGAGAAGAAGTGCACCGAAAGTCGATCATTCTTTTACATTATTAATCAGTACCTCATTACGATGCGCCCAGGAGGTTTGAAGTAACTCACGACTTTCTCTGATGTTTGGGCAAGATTCACCCAAACAGTAGCTAGAAGGACGCCCATTCCCACTGGAGAATCAATCATCAGGAACAAATCTCCCAGGTCGGAAAAACAGGATAAGGACACGTACGGTACATGCCCAGCCTTACGCCGTATGCAAGGAGATTGCGGCTGTAATTGATCATATTGCGTTCGATGAGGATCGTAGTTTGTCGGATCGTCATCGTGTAGTCTCGTTCAGCCCGCTGCGGGCGGCGAACCATCGGCGAGATCTCCCCCTTAGCACCAGATTCTAGTCCGTCAGAGGGTCGGAATCCGTGTGCAGCCGTATGCTTTTCTGCGTAGGCTTCCCACTGCTCGGCGAGCTCATCAATATGTCTTGAGCGTTCGCCGGACCCGACGATGAAATCTGTGCTGACAACGTCGAGAGCATGGTCTGTCGGGTTGGCGTGTAGGGGCACCGGGTGATGTAAGCCCTCATGAAGGTAGAGACTAAGTCGATCTGGGTCGTAGACAACTGTTCAAGCAAAGAAGACGCGCATATATAATGAAATCCGCCGACTTACCGATAGGCCCATAGTACATCGTCCTACCCTGCGCGAGTAGAAGAAGCTTGTCAAATAACGCGAACGTCTCCCAATTTGGCTGATGTATGCTCGCAATTACGATAACATTGTGCCGGGTCGCGAAATTCTTAACTATATTCAAGAGAATGTGATTAAACTTAAACCATAGGTGAACGGAAGAAGGAAGCTTACTGGCGGAGAGCACTTCCCTACTTGTGCGGCTGTCAAGACCGCTGGTAGGCTCGTCGAGAAGGAGGATCTTCGGCATGGTCACCAGTGCTGACCCTATTGTTACGCGCCGTTTCTGCCCGCCAGATATTCCGCGCTGCACCGCGTTTCCGATACGATTGGAAGAAACATCAGTCAGACCCAGATCCGCGATTGTTTGAACGACACGTTCGTCGACGACGCGTTTGGATTTCGAAGGATCGAGGCTGCTCAGAACTCAGTATGAGGACTTCTAGATAGACAGAGGTATACGCGCACCTCAGTCGAGCCGCATATCGGATGGTCTCCTGAACGGTAAGGACGCCTAAAAGGGCATCGCTCTGTTCGACGTAGGCCGCGAGTGAAGACATGTCCGCTGCTTCACTGCCGTTCACGTAAATCTGTTACACGTTAATAATACACTCGAGAAAGCATACGCGATTTGCTCACATGCCCGCTGGATGGCTGAGAACGCTTCGCTAAAATGTCTAGCACGGTCGACTTGCCCGCGCCGGATGGGCCCATAACGGCCAGTAGTTCTCCAGACTCCACCTTGCCTGAGATGTCGGACAGAATGGCCTTTCCTTTGATCGCGTAGCTTATGTTGTCCCATTCCAAAATGTTGTGCTCTCTTGAATGTTGAGCCTTTGAATTGTAAGGATGTTAGTGAAGCTGTGAAGTAGTTCGTGATCTGCTCGTACCTCGAGCTCCGTCAGAGTAGCGAACGAACTCATACTTTGCCACGGGAACGGCTAGGCGAAGGAGGGAGCGGGTGGCACTAAGAAGAAAGCACGCGTACGGCGATGCTTTATACTCGAGCGCGCTACTAGGGGTTCCGTCCGGTAACCTGTCTGGATCTAAGATCGACAAGGGTACCTCGCCCAATCTTCCCTTCGGATGACTACGAGACACCGAATTTGACTAGAACAGGCGGAGAGGCCTCTTGTTGATCACGATCCCAAGATTGGGGCGTGACTTCGTTAGAAATCCAGCCCGAATTCCGACCCTTTCCTTCGTCAGCTAAAGGCCTTCGGGCTATTCGACGAGATCTTCAGAGTCAGCCTACGCGGTGAAGCCACGAACTTCGGGTGGCGTTAGACGAGAGATAGGATGGTCCTGGTCGAGTTGAAAAGCAAATCGAAGACCTGCGCGCCGACTCGACCTTCAAAAGGGTTGTCAGCCAAGTCCGGAAAACGTGACAGATCATCGTCTTGAATCTTGATCGTGATGATGATCCCGTAGAACGACGTTGCGCGTGCTCTACGATGTCCAGGAGGAACCTTCCCCTGGCACCGCACGCATTCTATTTCGTCCGTTCCGAAAGCAATCGAAATAAAAGTCGAAAATGGCCAGGCGTCCCGAACAAATCTGAAGAAGACGGGGAGAAGAATGCGACTTGGGCTTTCTCGGAGCGTTAGTTCGAACTTTCGTTACGTCCGATGCGCGTCATTACGGGTTCTTGACAGGCTTCTGTGTTCGCGAACAACTCTCAGTGGCGATGGCCTAGGAATCTTGGACGTTAGGTTGTGTCAAACGGTGAAGGAGGGACGTTGATGCCCCAGATCTAAATCGTGGGAGACTGCCATGTGGCAAACTTTCGAATCGTGAGAAGATCTGCAGAGTCGCGGGAAGAAATGTTGATTACATCAGCATAGAGCTAATTTGACCGCTTTGAACGTCGCTCTCTGTCAAAGATGTTCACAACACTCTACAGGGCACAGGCGATTCTATTCTCGTGCTGGGAAAATGCATAATGGTATGTGAGCAGAGGGCACCCGCGAATCTCAAGGATTATTCGCAGGGTGCCAAGTATAATTGATACTTCAGCGTTATGAAGAGGAGAATCCCAGGCGAAGAGAGGGCGTTGATGGCGTGTCATCCGCGAACTTCAGTAAAAGACGCCTTCTCGGACGCCTCAAAGGTCTTGGGAATGCATTCGAAGGCCGCAATTGCATCCTAATAGACTTGCCATCAACTCCGCGGACATACTTCGCGTGTAAACGGTGCAGTCGAAGTCGAGTCGAGGCGAGTTACTCATGAGCTCTTGCTTTCAACTCTCATCTCCAATGCACTCCTCCACTTCCCCCCTCCATTCCGCGAAACACAAGTCCCCAGAGCCCGTCTCGTCTGATGGCAAACCACCTCCCAAACGATCAAGAAAGGCGATCAATTGCGAGCCCTGTCGCGCAAGCAAGCTCAAATGCGACAAGCACGTATTTTCGTGTTGCCACCGCTCTCACACTTGCTAATAATTCATATTCCACTTGCCAGAGCTCGCCCGTGCTCATCTTGCGTTCTTCGAGGTTCGTCAGACCTGCTTTTCTTATCTTTCATTCGAGTACCACCCTATACACTCCCGATTAGGCACCGCTTCTGCGTGCTATGTCAATGGCAATGGACGCGATAATGGGTAATTTAATATTTGTTTTTATTCATTGAATGCCAGCACTGAATATTCTCAGCCCGAGCGGTATAGATCCTCACAACGAGATCGCTCGAATGCGCCAGTCTATTGCGTCTTTGGAAGCCCTCTTTATCAGAGGCAATTTTAATGCACAAGAATCCTCGTCAACCGCTCCGCAAACACGCTCTGGATCAACGCCGCTTGATTCGAACATAAAGCAAGAAACCGACGGTGACCCTCTTCTCAGTAACCCAACGCCGGGTCTCCTAGCTGAGAAAGGTAGAGGAGGTTTGTATGCTGGGCCCACCTCGACAGCTACTTTGCTCTACAGCCTACGAAACTTCAACGATTCTCGCGATGCCGACGACTCGCCGGAGATTGAGGAAGTGCCTTCAGAGGGGTCGCACAACTTCGACGAAGACCTGCTGTCCCTCTTGCCTGCAATACACATCATCGATGGGCTGCTCGATTATTACTTCGAGTATTGCAACTGGATGTATCGCCACGTCAACCAGGTCGCCTTCATGAACGCGTGGGGACGATTCAAACAGCGATCTTCTGTCGACCGCCTCCTTCTCGCAACACTCAGTGTCATAATGGCTCTGGCAGTTCGCTACCTTCCCGAGAAACACCCGTTGCTCATGCCTTTCCAAAAGACCCGAGAGGAACTCGGGGAGCATTATTATTCAGTTTCCAAGGAAGCACACGATCGATTTAGGGCCGAATCGAGGTCGTTGTCACTCGAGCTGGTCGAGCTTCTGCTCGTCAGAACACACTACCTCACGCTGTCCAAGACCGAAGGAGAGGAGATCTGGTCCATTAGGGGCGAGCTCATCAGTATCGGAACCGCTATGGGTTTACACCGGGATCCGGACAGGTGGCATATGCCCCGCGACGTGGCTGAGAGGCGGCGTTGGGCGTGGTGGCACATTATTCTGTTGGAAAGGTAGGCTTTTGATAAATAGCTCAGTAAGAAGAGATATTGACGAATCTTATAGGTGGCAAGCTTTTCTCTTTGGCCGACCGATTTCCGTGGCGGATCATCACTTTGACACGCAAATGCCGTCGTACGTTGACCCAAAGTTAGACCCGACAGGACGCCTTTATCAGCCAAATATTCACCTTTTCCGTCTCGCGAACATCTTGGGAGAAATTGTCGATGACGCAGTATCAATTCGCGCAGTTCCCTACGAACGTGTTCTCGACCGCGATCGGGAACTCGTCGATTGGCTCGAGCAGCTGCCAAAGGAATTGGATCTCGACGAATACCGACTTGCAAGGGCTCTCGCGAGTCCAATGCCGGGGGAAATGCGAACAGGCGTGCAAAGCGTCATTGTCCGGACTTCCTTTTATCATATTCGTTTCACTCTGCATCGACCGTACGCCGCCGCCGCACACGATCGGGTCACCACCACGCCTACGTCCTCGAAGCAGAACGAATTAGGATTATCAATGCACGAACGCCTTGCGCAGTCACTCGATACGGCAGCGAGCTCTGCAGATAAATTAATACAACTGGTAGGACAAACCCGGCCAGATTTACTCGCAAACTCCTTCCTCGCAGTCCCGACACACGTCCATTGGGGACCCTTCCATTGTTTTTCCGCAGCCATGTTCTTCTCTTTCCAGCTCATCGCGAATCCAGAACAGCCCGGCGCAAGCTTATTCCGGGCAAATATTCAACGAGCATTGGACATCCTATACCTCTTCCGTGGTGTGGCAGTAGCCGAGAAGGCTTACAATATGCTCACTTCTCTGCAGCCGCTCTATGACGGCTCTATCCGGGATAAAAGCGACGACGCGAAGGAGAGGCTGTTGTCGATGGTCAAGAAGCAAGCCTTCCCTTATCACGATTCCGCCCCGCAGTCAGGAAGTCGCTATGGGCCTCTGCGAGGGAACGTCGCGGCAGCCGGTACACCTACCACAGGGGTTCTGGAGCCCCCCGTGTCGTCCGTGCGGACTGAGCACCAGCACGATTCGCGCATGTACCACCCTTCGCCCACTGCGGAGACGCCCCCGCACCTGACGCGTCCCCCGCCATACTCGTCGGCCAGCGCACCAAGCGGACATAGTCATCAGAGCCCCCAGGCGGTGAGCGCGCCTGGCGGGCCGCTCCCGGAGGCGACGAGTCGATATTCGACGCTGTCGACGGCGATGGTGCCTCCGCGGTACCAGAGTCATCCAGCAGCGATGCAGGCCGCGGAGACAGCATCTCCGCAGGGCACTAATGAGGCCGCGATGTGGGATACGTCTGTCGGGTTTAGCAGGGGGGAGTGGGTACGATTTGTGGATGTTATGCAGAGAACGGATGCGGGCGGGTCGAGCTATTAGTTGGCGAAGTCCAGAGGCGAGTTTAGTGCTTCAGAGTTGGGTATTTAGCTTCGTTATTTATTTGAATAGAAATGGACGGCACACCTATGCACATTATCACCTCCAGTATCCTGATTCCGATTTTTTTTGGTTTCGATCGCACACACACATTTATATATTTCGTAAAGTCAAAATTATTTCAACTATGCTCCTAGCGCTTTCATCCCTCGCTCGGTCGGTTGTAGTCACTGCGACAATTCGACTTTGTAATCCGCAAGATAAAGGAACAATTTTAAAAGATAGTCATGAGTCAAATCGTCCTCCTCCATCCTTCGCTCCTCTGCGGCGGGGTCTGAAACAACTGTAGCCTTGGAAAGCACTCCACAATCTTCCTGGAAGTATATCCGAAACATTTTTCGATAGATGATCCCCAAAATTTCCAATAGCACCTTAGAGAAATGCTCTCTTATAAACGGTGCTAAATAGGACTCGCCAATCCATCGAAAGCACATCAGACTTCGCCTCCACGTAAGGATATCCCAGGAATCAATCCGTCCAAAGGATTTCCTGAATTCCTCGTCCAGATTTTTCCTTACGACCTTATACTTCTCATCCGACGATGCGATGAGGAGCGCCTTCCGTAATAGAACATAAGCAAGAACGAAGACGAGCGATTCGAGGTCATGATGAGCATTGTGCTTGAAAGAAGTAGCCTGCGCTTCCGGATCGTCTACTTCAGAAACGACAATCTTCAGAAGATCCAGAGCCATAAAGACGACTGTCCCCTATAACGATTTTAAATCAATAACTTTATATGTGGTGTAAACACAATAGTGGTCACCGAGATCGGGGTTGCGAGCTTAGCTGTGCTACCCAAGAGGTTATGATCGGATAGCATTTCGGGAGGCCGCTTTGTTCTCTCTATTTGAGTGCGGTCGTGCAAAGTTGCCCCCGCTTCGTCGCCAACTCGAGCCAGTTCGAAGTCTGTTAGAAATGCTTCATGGCCTGGAGGAGCATTTTCAGGATCTTCGGCAAGCAGAATATTTCCAGGACTGATGTCTCTGTGTAGAACATTAAGTTCGCAGAGCCTCTTATGCGCTGAATCATCGATGTCATTCAACTACATTTATAATTGGATTTGAACATAGAACTCACTTCTCATAACCGCAACGAAGCCTCGCGCAAGCTCCTTTTCGTCTTTATAATCCCAGAGCGGACGTCCAACGGTGCTCAAAATTACACGGTGTAGTATCGGAGAGTCTTCGTCACTTGGATTTTGGCGCCTCAGAAGAGGAATTGTGATCAATGTCTTTGTACTCGAGTTGTTTCTGGCCGTTTCTCGCCCGCTCGATAACTCTGTGGCAAGAGGGATATCGGGCGGCGAACCTCCTTCCACATATACGTCGCCCCCAGTCACAAACTCGGCGACAGAGACTTCCGAGTATTGACGTGCTATTGCAGTGACGTACCTGGAAAGACTGGATTCTGGATTACGCTGTGCTGACCGCCAGGCTGTCTTCATAATCATCGTCGGACCCACAACCTCATCGGTGGCTTCTTCATATTCTGCCACCTTCCACACTACCGTCCCTCGCCCGAAGAGCGACATCGAGCTCCAGATAGGAGGTCCGATTGTACGCCAGCTCCGTTCATCCCTACCGATCGGTTTGATGACATAGAAGTCCGGTTCACGGGGAGATTTGACGAATCGAGCGGTGGGGTCTTGACCAATATCTTGAGCGCCAAGAACGCAAGTGAGGCTACGGATTACCCGGATGAAGACTTCCATGTCGAGAAACATATCGTGCTCAGGTGAAATACGAACTCCTGCTCGATCAAATATACATACTGAGAAGCGTTTTCCATAAATGAGAAGTCCAATGGAAAAAAGAAGGAACGGCCTTGATGATAGGTGCAACCGGGCGAAATTCGCGCTTTGCGAAAGAATTTCGCTATTCGTGTCGGGATTTTCTGGGGTTGAAGGGCCCCAGAGAGTTTTGATTCTTGCAATGCAGAAACCATCCCTACAATTCCACGAACGGGAATCTCCTCCAGAGGCCTCTTCGTGATCTATGTTCATTAAGTCGAACGTCGGCAATGCTCGAGGAAAGCCAGTCGTGTAAGGATTAATGTCTTCTTCATAGGTAATAACTTCTTCGCCGGTATCTTCATCATAGCGAACTTCAGGCTTGGATCGGAATCGACGGATGGGCTTGTGAACTGTTTTCGAGGACGACATAGAGAAATCTTCGACAAAAGTGAAAACCTTAGCCTAAACGTACAATGGTAACTTCAATAGGGTTGCTGTTTGAAGGTCGCGAACGGAAACGTACTAGATACCAGTGCATGCTATCTTGATCTCTGGCTTTCCCAAATCCAGATTTCCGATAGTAGTTTATCGAGCGTTTGAATTCAAGTAAGTCTTCTTTGCAGATGGTCCGAAGCTGATGCGAGCATTCCCTGACTAAATCGCTGTCGATATCATCCAACTTAAGTTGATCCCAGACTGAGGTCTGCTCCAGTTGGATCCTCCCTGTCATCTCGTTGCAAAGCGCTCCATATGTAGTGTTATGTTCTGTATAATAAAGGTGTTCTTCGATTGTAGTTTCTGAATGGCGAGTCAACATAAACGTTTGGCGGGTTCAGACGGTCAGAGTACTAGTAATTCGAACTTTGTTCCGTAGACAATGAAGAGCTTACCATCCAAATCAAAGTATTCAGGATCGCTGGATTCGTCTTCGAGCCTCATCCTTCAAGAAGAAAGGGGTTGAAATACAACCAGAAAGTCGATGAAGCGGAATAGGTGGTTCGATTTGCCGCCTGAAATTTGAGTCCTTGCTTGAAAGTTGAACTTATTAGAGACGTCGACTCGAAGGAGTTCTGAGTTGAAATTCGTACAGTTTGCGTACGGGATTGATAGATAAATCGAGGAGATGTTCGTCGAGGATGAATATGGATGGTTCAAGTTGAGTTAACGTCGTGAACGTGACCGCCTACGCGACGAAACACGAGGCATGGACCGTGCACGTCATGTTCGACACTACCTACATGTAGCATCGCCACTGTGCTCACGACGCTCACTGTTGTTTGTTCGTCTTTCTCCATGGCCATCAACTCGATGAACCTCGCTCTATCGAAAGACGGAGATTTAGAATCAGCTTGCTCTTTCTCGCCTCAGTATGAGCAAGCGTCGAGCTTCAATTTGAAGAAATTTCGCCGAAAATGCAAAGGGAATCCGTGCGCCAATTTGAAGAATGGACGAAGCGACTTGCAGATTGTTTGCGTCTTAATTTTGGCAATTTCGTTGGGTGTCTTCTCAGTGAGTCTCATCCTTTGCAAGGGTAATATTGAGAGTTGCTACCCCCGTGCGTATCTATTGGAATCTTCTCCAAGCTTGTGCAGTAAGTAAAAGGCGTTATATCGACTTTCGAATTCACAGCTTCCCCCAATCCCACAAGGTCTCCATAGGAGTTTTGCGGATGTTATCGGAAAACAACCACCGGAACCTCCAGGAAGCTACGCTGCAATCGCCGGAATGTGACTTCTTATTTTCAAACAGGCGATTTGCATGCATGATTCTGCTGGTTCTGCGTCATGTGTCAATACCCCCGAACGACGTGAGAGGCGACGAACAATAAATAACATGGACGAAACCAATCCCGACACATGCAGAAAATAGGCTGCTCATATTCTGGACTATGGCGACTTGCTTTTGACGCGTAGCGCGAGGATGACCGTCTTCTTTGCCCCTCCGTCGATCATAAATCATCAGGAGAAATGGTTTTTGAGGCGCAAACGCGCCCTCTGACTTGTGCTTCTGTGACAAGACTACTTGAATCGTCCTTTTACGCTCACAGTCTACGATCACGAGGGTTATTGAAGCAGGCCCGACGCCCGCTCTCCACGCAGATCCATGATCTTTATTTTCAGAACGCGCTGACTTCGTGCCTCTAGATATTTTGTATAAAAACCGTAAACTTGATGGGCGCAAGTGCGGACTATCCAGGTGAAGCTGTCGTCTCTCGATTATTATTTAGCTCACCGCTCACCAAGACTCGGTCCACAGTCATGAAGCACTCTGCGTTTTTCTCCGTATTTTCCGTATTTTTGCTGCCACTCTTTAATACTTCCGCTGCTTCGCCTTCTTCGTCGAAGAGAGCTCCCGTCCTAAAACAAGCCGCGATTCCCCGATACGTCGGTGCCGCACTGGGTCAAGGTCACCTTCAGAACGCGACTGATCCAAATTTCCGGACCATTGCCGCCATCGAGTACAGTGGAGCAACTCCCGAGAATGAAATGAAATGGTACGTGGCTGCTTCTCCCTTTTACAACTCCATTTAGCAAGGCTGACATTTATCACCTAGGGAGATAATCGAACCCTTCCAAAATGTGTTCAATTTTACGCCTGGAGACGTCATCAGGGATTTCTCTCGGGCTCATGACTTCACGCTCCGAGGTCACACTCTTGTATGGCATAAGTACGTCCTCGGTCATTGAAAAAGAAAAGAAAAGGATGTAAATTGTTCATCCTACTGTCCTCCAGCCAGCTCGCGCCGTTCGTTAGTACATTGAACGGTAAGAGTCCTTCATAAAATGTTCTTGCTTAAGTCAAATTTATTCGCATTTTATTGGTGGTAGGGACGGACTTACTCCATGCGATGACAAACCATATCACGAAAGGTAAGCCAAGTTAATTCCTCGATTGAAACCCATGATACTAAATTTTGCTTGAAAGTCATGACCCACTACAAGGGACAGATCTTTGCTTGGGATGTCGTCAATGAGGCGCTAAATGACGACGGAACGCTTGGTCCTTCGCCCTTCCTCACACAAATAGGTCCTTCGTACATTGAGACTGCCTTCCGTACCGCACGTGCAGCCGATCCTCATGCCAAACTTTACATCGTAAGAAATAGTCGACCAGCATATACTCACCACATCTCATTATTTTCTCACTGTAACGCAACGTCAGAACGACTTCAACACCGAAGGCATCAACAACAAATCTGACGCTCTCCTCGCGATTGTCAAGAACCTCAAGAAAGAGAATCTAATAGACGGTGTCGGATTCCAGTCACATTTTATCGTCGGAGAGGTCCCCACGGATCTCCAAGCGAACTTGCAGCGTTTCGTCGACGCAGGTGTTCAGGTTGCCATCACAGAGCTCGACGTCAGGGTGCGTACTGCTTTCCAGACTCTTTAATAAATGTCATCGTGCCTAGCGTCATCTGGAATTTTAGACAACACTGCCAGTAACGCAAGCCGCAGCAGAACAGCATCCAAAGGACTTCGCATTTGTAGTCAATGCGTGCAAAGCTATCTCGGATTGTGTCGGAGTGGTACGTCTATCTTCCCGATTTTTCACTTCTCCCCGTCTGACAGAATTTCGAAGACAACATGGGGTATCACAGATCTGTATTCATGGATTCCAGGAACATTCCCCGGCATGGGATTCGGGTTGCTCTGGGATGGTCAGTAATTTGACGGCTCGCTATATGCATACTCAACAATCCAATTCCGCAGATTCCTACGTGAAAAAGCCAGCCTACTTCTCAGTTCTCGAAACTCTGGAGGCGCACTAGAATTTATCAGAGGGGCCAAAGGGTAATGTACAACGAACGAAAAGTACAACAGCGACGACACAAATTACAACAAATACTCGCAGTCGAATAAACTAAAACACTATTGGAGACATGGGTGGTGTAACAAGTTTCTACAGACCTTCCTGATGCTACTACATGTAATGTTCCACTTGTATATCATCTGAACGACGTCAAAAAATCATTAAGAACGCACTGCGAGACCATAGTTCAAATCCAAATATAGGGGGGATTTGTACACTAATTAGTCGCGGATTTCGGTACGAACGCGTCCTGCCCGGTATAAATATTGCCAAATCGACTTGATGGCTGTTTCTACACCATCCTCCTGAACTGGATTCAGTACTTTGGAGTGTTGAAAGATCTGGTATACTTACAGCTTTAATCTTCTCTCCAATGGATGCTGCTCTTTCCTGCATGACCCGATCGGTAGTTGCCTTCGTCAATGCGTTCGCGAGATCGGAAGAATGAAGACTCGACACTCGCAGACCCGCCTGTCGGACATTTGCACATTAAACTACGCGGCCCATTGTAAACCTAGAAAGACTTACTCCGAGTTTATGAACACGCGAGGCCCAAAAGAATTGATCACTGTAATTAAATGTAAGTAAAATGATATGCGAAGTAGACTGAAGAACTAACCCAAACCATGGTTTGATGAGAGTTGGGATACCAGCTGGATAAAAGAACAATTAGTTCATGAGCGAGAAGGCAAAAGACTAGATGCAAACCTCGTAAGCTAGCCCCCGTCGTTCCGGCACCACCGTGATGAAGGGCAGCATCTATTTTGGGGAATAGCCAGCTGTAAAGAAACAGTCAACACATGTCGCAAAGGAAAGAACCAAAGAACATACTCATGAGGAATCTTGTCGATCTGTAAAGAGCATGGT
Organism: Schizopora paradoxa; assembly: GCA_001020605.1. Lineage (NCBI taxonomy): Eukaryota > Fungi > Basidiomycota > Agaricomycetes > Hymenochaetales > Schizoporaceae > Schizopora > Schizopora paradoxa. The sequence goes on from KQ085938.1 coordinate 42,417, forward strand.
AAGATATGATGTCTGTGGGAATCCTTTTGCACGTACCGGGTAGCACTCAGGGGGGAATTCGATCTCCTTATCGCCTGGCTTGCTCATTCTCGAAGACCAGCCTTTCGAAATGATAGCACGAACGCCGCCTGTTAAAATGAACTCAGCGTCGCTGCTCGAAATTCACAAGTCGTCGTCTTACTTTTCGCCACAGCCTTGATAATACTCCTCGTCATCGCAGGCGGATTGGGTACTGTAATGGAACCAAACCCGATGTAAACGATTGCCTTTCCATCGTCGCGCGCCTTCGTCATCCAAGCCTCCAGATCGGCAGGAGGTTTCCATCCTAAGTCAGGATTGTCCAAGAACCAGCTAACATAGTTGTTCAGTATGGTTCATGTTCGACTTTTATTGGAAGGTCACTCACTAGCCCGAGATGATGATAGCATCTCCCCAGTCAATAGGTTTGGGAACGACCGACGGCGAAAAGTTGTAAATGAATGTGATCTTGGACTGCGCAAGATGATCCATATCCGTGTTTCCAAGATGAAGTGTCTTCCGACGCCAGCGATTGATCTGGCCTGAAGTTGCCTTCCAATATACGTTGTCGAACAAGACGTACGTCGAACTATTGAAAGATGCGACATCCGCAGGTGCGCTCAAGAAGGGATGGGGGAACTGTGTGGTTCTAATTTCGCTGTCAGAACACAGCTTTGAAATTCTTGATATAACTCTTACTTTGTCCAGGGCATAGTGAAGACGCGGAAGTATGGGATTTCTATACAACGCATACACGTAAGCATTTTGAGACCGCCAGAAGGATTTAAATGACATACTCAACGCTTCCGAGATATGCACTCCAGCCATGGCGACGGGACTTTCAAGCAGCACATCTGCGTCCTTACATTGCTCCCAGGCATCAACAAGGACTAAGATCGAGGTTTTAGAAAATTGAAGCAAAAGGGAGGAAGACTCGACGCACGGTCGTCCAGCCATGAACGGAACTAAATTTGAATCAGGAACAAATGCTTGGCTTCATGAAGAACGAAACTTACATTCGTCAAACTTTCCTTGAAGAATTGCGGTGAAAACATCTATGAGTGATTGATAAGTATTACTGCGACATACTGTCAGAAGAGACGAACCTTGTGCTCGACGCTGAGTTTCATGAGCGCCCCGGGATCGCCGCCTGCAGTTCGGTGTTCCACACCCCAACCCTCTACCCATTCTTTGTACTCTGCGTGGGTGACAATGGTCACCTTCTGTCCCCTCCGCTGCAACCCCTTCGCAAGAGCGATATACGGCTGCACATCTCCCCTCGAGCCGATCGTCAAGCACACAAAGTGTCGAGGCTTGATACTCGGAACGATGGACGAAGGCAAGTTGATCACTTTGGGCAACGCGGGTATCTCCCCGGTGTCCATCGGGATGCAGCGCGCCTGCGCCTTCTCAATTGTATGCGACAAGGGAGAAAGAACATCCGTGCTTGCGATCGAGACTTGCCTCTGCGGTGACGACAAAATATGGCTTCCAGACGAGTTGCCCGAACTGCCCTTCGGTGTCATCGGTATAGGGCTCTCCGTCACTGAATCCACGGTGTCCGAGCTCGAGCGGCTGAGAGGAGGCACGAGGTTTGAGTCGGACATGAGGGCGAGGTTGGTGATCCCCTGCTTGATTCGCCGGACGACCTCGTCGCGGAGCTCTTCCGTCGCGAAGTCAAAGATCATGGACTTGCGTTCCTTGATGTCGAGTTGCATCCCGAAGCTGCGTAAGAGGTAGCGATAGACGGGCTTTGCGTCGATAACCTGAGAGATCGGCAACCTCGTCTTTCCTGACTTGCACGAAAAGCTCTTCGTCCAAAAACCAACATAGTTTGGAGAAATGGCAAAGTATCCGAGGGAGGAGACGCTCTTAGCAACACGCGCTCGTGCATCTATGCGCATACATCAGTCACTGTATTGACAGAGGATGCTTCAAATAGGTACTTACACCAGATCTCTTTCTCGGCAGCCAGCGAAAGTGCACGTCTAATGGCCTTCTCTTTGGAGCTCATAGAGTCCGAATTATTGTTTTGTTGCTCGGTGAACGTGAGTACACCGAAGTCAACGGAGGTCCTGGAAAGTACTTTGATCGTCGCGTTTGCCTCCCTTTCCTTCGCAGCCTTTACCAGATCAGCAAAGACGTCCCATCCATCCGCCCTGCGCATGATACCAAACTCAACGGTTCGCCCATCCACAGAGTCCCGGAACAAGTCCCCAGATGCGTTGTAGCTGACATCTTCCATCGAGTCGTCGTCATCTTCATCACTGTCATCCGGCGTCGAGTTATCCTCCGGGTCGGCACCGACAGACACCGGTTGCCCCTCGCTGTTGACAATGCGAGGTGCAAGCTTATAAACCTCTATGCTGAGTAAGTTTACGAAGCCAAGATGTATCTTCGATGAGAACTCCTGAACACGGGAGAGCGGAATGCTGATGCGGACTCCAGTCATTTCGTCGTCCGACTGGCTGTACATATTCGCAGCACGTCGATGCCGATGCATATAGAGCGCGCCAGAAACTTCCTTTCGCCAGTCTCTTGCAGATTCCACCGTATCAAATTCGACGTAATCTGCTGCTGAACGATTCATGCCTTCAATGTCGAGATGGACACGCCTTGGATGTGCCGGGTCCTCTTTCGACATATGTGTGATTGATGACACTGTTACCAAAATTGAACAATTGGCAAAGAATGAAAGAGAAGAAGGCACGCACAGAGGATAGATTTGATGGGACGGACACGGTCTTCCTCGGAGCCGGAGGGAAATGTAGTGAGCATGTCATGAGATAATTCCAACCAAACCCGCCGCTTCCTGTGTAAACCGGGACGATGTACGGTCACAGGCCCTTTCTTGATGACTTGCTTGTCCGGCAGGATATCCGGACGAGCCGACAGTAAGGATGCATGGAAGGAAATTCGGTGGCTCGTAAGGTGTATCATCCCCTTCAAGAAATTAGAGGTGAAGAACTCCGTATATGCGTCGAGTCACATACCAAAATCGCGACTTCGTCGAAGAAGCACCCATCCATTTCGGCAATTAGACGCTCCTCGTCGTCCTCAGATGTATTCAGAGACCCGAATTCATCAACAATAAGCTTGACAATCTCCTCATCCGAAAGCTTCGAGACGCTCTCCGAGCGAAGCAAGGGTGGTGGGGTTCCAGGAATCGCTGTAGGTGTAGCTGGTGCGTCCTCCTCTTCTGGAATGACACTCTCGGGTTCTTCAAGGACGATGTCACCCGCCAACCCGCCATCCGAGAGCCAGGAGTTGACGCTCAGCTTGGCGAATCGTTCGGTGGCAGCCATGTCTTGCGCATCATAATCACCACCGACCAGATCAGCGAACTTGGTCGGACATTCACCATTCTCCCCAGTGAGAACCTCTCCAAAGCGAAAGGCGTCGATGTAGAGGCGCGAGAGGTCTGACTTCTCGAGGTTAGCGGGCTCTATGCGCTGACGGTCATCCACTACGTCGACTTCCGCCCCACCCGGGCTCGACGTCGACAATGTGGTATCCTGTCGAACGGGCATTGGTGGACGGTGTCAGAGGGTGCAGCGTGTAGATGGGGTATCTGAGGCTTCTAATGGCGAAGGCGTTGGGTGGTGTTCGACTCTTGAAGGAAGAAGGCGGGGAGGTGTTGCCCAAAGCAACGAGGAGAATGCAGGGTCACGCCCGATTCGTGTATGCGTATCGCGCTGCGATTGGAAGACAAGAATACTGGGTGATGACGAACGGCCGCAACGATTCTCCTAATCCGCCAAGAATGCAGCTAAAGACGTACTTGGGATGGAAGAACGACGAAGGGGTTGAGGGCGACGGGGATTTCAGACGAATCGACTTTAAGAGACCTCTCGCTGGCGTAACGTAGCCGGCTCTTTCGCGAGATGACCGCTGATGACCGTGATTGTCTTAGGCATGAACTCTTTGCTGCCAATCCGATCGCATCGCTCCCGACGTCGTGGTGATCCGTCAATTCAAGCTTGCGCGTCGTCGGGCTCAATCGCTGGACGGCGAGCGCGTGGTCAACGAGGCACTCGAACCTTCGGGGCCACAAACCGTGACAAACGGAAACAAGTCGCGTGGCGTCACACTCTTAGCTAAGCCGTGACATGTCACGCCCAACACGCGTGTTTCGTGCTGGTTGTGCGTGCAGCGTGTGTCGACGCCATTAAAAGCTCGCTGCTGCGTTCCGATTATTGCAATCGGCTCTTCATCTGCAACACCCATCACCCCCTCTTAGAACGCCCTCGTCGGTCAGTGCTGAAATGGCAGACACCACAACAACAGGATCCACCGCGGGCGAGAGCGCGATCGGCAAGGATACGAACGCTGCAAAGGTCGTGATCAAGAACGTTGACATGAGCGAAGAGCAGCAGTCGTACGCCGTTGACACCGCGATCGCAGCGCTGGAGAAGTTCAATATGGAGAAGGATATCGCTGCGCACATCAAGAAGGACTTTGACAAACAGTACGGTGCAACATGGCACGCCGTTGTTGGCAAGAACTTTGGAAGCTTCGTGACCCATGGTGAGTTCGATGCATCTCAGTTCATCTCGAAGCGGCGCGTTGTATCCGAATTATGGTCATTTTCCGAAATGCACGATCGATCATCCGCTCCTGTCCAAATCCTCGCGATGCGCATGTACTGACACGTCGCCCTTCACAGAAACGAAGAACTTCATTTACTTCTACATTGGACCACTAGCCATTCTTCTCTGGAAGTCTTGATGTGCTGTTACTATTCTCCTTCTTGCGTGAGTCACGATGGATCAATCAAACCTCCTTCAAAGCTGATTTTAAGCCCTTAAACAGTATCATTGGAAAGCTTTTGCAATTAGTTCTCTGCATTATCACAATGTAATTCAAGCCCTTTGAGTGCCAACCAATTCCAGAAGAAATCAATTTCACCTCATGATTTGTGGCTAAATGCGCTCATCGAATGCGTATGCATCAGTGTGAACGGGGTCGGTCGTACACTTGCGCCTGCCCGAGAACTGCCAAATCGTAAACTTACGACGCAAATCACCTAAACATGCGCACGGAAAAGTGCTCACCAAAATATTTTGAAGATGTCGGGCTCTGACTTTACCAAAGTGTGTCGAGCGAGGACCGGCGTCCGGCTAAGTTCGGCAACTTCGTCACCGACCACGACCACAACGGCGACGTCGTTGGGATGAACGGCCGCTTTCACCAAGATATATTTACCGGCTTTTCATGAATTCAATCGTCGCAAGACTTGCACTCAAACGGCCACTAGTCTTACCTGTGGGGATACACACTGGCAAAATGGTACACGCACTTGCGAACACATCAAGCGGCAGCGTTGGAGTCAGTGCAGGTTCCAGCGCGGCGACGGCGTCAAGGAGGCTCGCGTCCACCCTTTCGCACCTCTCGTCAGGAAACGATGGAGCGGCGATGGCGAAGGCGACGCCAATCGAGCGGATAACGATATTTGGAGGAGGGTTGATGGGTGCGTCTCCTTGCCCACTTCTCAATGCCGAGATACGCTAACCTACTACCCATGACCACCCACCATTAGGCGCGGGCATTGCACAATCAGCAGCGCAATACGGCTTCAAGGTAACGTTATGCGACGTCTCGTCCAAAGCTCTCGATAACGCGCGGGACATCATCTCCCGCTCTATCGCACGGGTAGCCAAACGCGCGTACCCCGACCCTCACTCCTCATCCGCACCAGAGCATGAACGCAAGCGCGTGGAAGATCAACGACGAGTACTCGTCGAGGGCGTATGGGGACGCATCAAGCTAACCACTGACACTGAAGGCGCCGTGCGGGGTTCGTCCGGCGCTGAGTCGACTGACCTCCACAGCGAGCCCACCCAACTGGTGATCGAAGCCATAGTCGAAGACCTGCAAATAAAGCGCGCGCTTTTTCAGCGCGTGGACGAGTTCGCTGTCGATGGGTGCATCTTCGCGACCAACACGAGTAGCCTGAGTGTCGCAGATATTGCGGAAGGCGTTCGAGAGAGTCGAAGGGCCAGGTGATTGGTCTTGAAATGCCTTGACCTCAATGCACTGACATATCATGAAAGATTCGGGGGACTGCATTTCTTCAACCGTACGTACAGTTCTACTCTACTTATGCCTTTAACGATCTTATTTTTGTCTAGCGGTGTACGTTGATTTCTTTCGTATGCACGAATATTTTCTCATCATCCTCAATCAGACCTCAAATGAAACTGGTCGAGGTCATTCGAACAGACCAAACCTCGGAGGAAACTTTCCAAGCTCTTCTTGACGTTTGCGCGAGAATGAAGAAGAAAGCGGTTAAATGCAAAGACACGCCCGGGTACGCTCTTCCAGGCTAAGCACAAATGAAGCTCATATGACTTTGCCTTCGCGCACGCGCGCAGCTTCATAGTGAATCGCCTGTAAGCATCCTCATTCACCTCACTCATCCTGAAGGTCATTAATATCATCGCTTCTACCATCTTATTAAAGACTCGTGCCTTACATGGCGGAGGCGGTATGAATGCTCGAGCGCGGAGATGCCTCGGCAGAGGATATCGACATCGCAATGAAGCTGGGTGCAGGTGTGTCTAGATACCCATCCACTATTTTTGACGGCGCTCACGGTAGTCACCCGCAGGTCACCGTACGTATTTCCGGCGTATATGCCGTCTTCTTGCTTCTTAACTTTTATTATTACAGCGATGGGCCCTATCGAACTAACTGATTTCGTCGGTTTGGACACAAGTGCGTCGTGCCCGCTCACCCCCTCTCACTTTCTTTCTTCGTTCCGCTTTCGCGGTTAATTGCGAACGTACCTGACCGTAATTTGTGCAGCGAAGCACATTCTTGACGGTTGGCGGGAGAAGCTTAAGGCCGCCCAGTCCAGCGTGGAGAACACAGAGACACAGAAGACAGCGAACCTTCCGGCAGCGCTCGTCGAGCCGTCGCCTATGCTCGAGAAACTCGTAAAAGAGGGGAAGCTGGGCCACAAGACCGGAGAAGGATTTTTGAAGCATCGCAAGTGATGACTGGAGGTGATACGCACATTTGGAAGTGTACTTTTAGCTGTACAGTGAGTGCAATTCTTCCTCTTCACATATTGCATCAGTGATAAAGCCTTCTGCAGTGTAATTTATTCTCTTTCCCAAGGAGGTATCTTCTGGAGCATTGTCGATCTGATATAACACCGTTAGGAATGAAAACCGTGCATAGCAATTCTGCCGTTCTCGCTCTTAAGATGATTATTGTGATCTTCTGATGCGCGGAGCGGCCTAAGCGTTGCGTCGCTAAGTGTCATTTATCCAGTCTCACTCTTCCGAAGGCCCTCTCGTGCGAGGACTTGATGCAGCTGAGTGAAAATGTACTTCGTCACAAGCTAATTCGTTTCAGTCTTCATTTTCACTAAATTGGACGTCTCATGGGTAACAGGCCTGTCCGGAATTGCGCGAACTCAGGCTCGAGGACGACAAGCCTCACGACTTTCTCACTTCACTACTTGAATCCGCTAAATTTGACGTACTCTTCGAAACACTCTCCCTGGTCGTTCAAAGGTGCGAGCTTATCTTTTCTTCGAGCTAGTATCATTTTTTCTGACATACCCCACTCCTGCTAGTTCCATTTCTTCGCTTTGAACAAACTGAAGGTTGCTGAAGCTCGCTTTCGATACCGTCGGAGTTCCCCGCGAAATATAGACAAAACCGGGATATGATATTTTCGGAGGGAAGCTGTTACTCCGTAGGTGAGCGATGCAAATTTAGCAACTTCGTTGATGGTTCTCACTTTTGTTTGCTGACAGAGATACGAACGCTTTCCAAGTTCGATATTTTGGATGGGCCTCCAAGCACCTTGAATGGAAGAGAGTCGTGGCTCGTCGCGACGTCATGTGGTGGTGTAGAGCTGGCTATAATCGACTTCAATTTGGCGCTCTTTGGGGAATCTGGAGAGAGCTTCTTCCGTCGAGACGTTTGCAGGACACACAGTGAGCTGAACTTTCTCGGAATCACATCTCAGTCCCGCTCTTGGCTTGGCTTCAAACCGCCAAACCGTCGCTCGTCGGAGTCAGGGCATTTCTTCAGCTACGAGTGAATGGAAGAAGACTTGTAGTCCCGGTGTTAGTTTTATTATGACGGATTTTGCACGCCAACGCCATCTCGACACCAAACGTGCGGCATTCCCTCTCTCCGGCCTCCAAAGCTTCAAGCTCGGACGCGCTCACGCATTTGAAATGGCCTTGGGTTGACGTACAGTGTGCTCTGCAACGCCGCTGTCTGCCAGAAAGGGAGTGCGATGTCTCGTAAAAGACAGAAAACGGACATCCGACAGCCGTTCCTCGAGGTCGAGTTACGCGAGGGCATCCCGATCTGGATTAAACTCGATCGTGACCGGCGCAACTTCTCGCAACTTAAGCCAAATATAGGCGAAAATTCCGCCGGTTCGGCAGTCCGGCCAGGAACGACTGCCCGATATGGGAGGAAGAACCACGAGTGATAAATTAAAAATAAGAGCGAGGTGGAACAAGTGAACTGTCAAATGTCGTTCTCTCGTCCAATAAACAAAATGGCCCTCCGTCAACTTCCACCCTCGCTCTCACTCCCATCCCCTCCTCCTCCTCCCTCTCCCGCCTCGACACCCGCGACGGCGACGGCGACGGCGACCTCAACGCGCGTCGATCGCGACGCACGACGATGAACCACTTCAGCCCGTACACCGACGATCCATCCGAGGGCTCCTTCGTCGTCTTTCCATCTCACGCTCATCAGATCCTCTCCAGCTTCATTCAGATCCTGGGTGCGTGTCGCGTTCATTTTTACTTCCCAGCACACATCTCAACCTCTCATGTTCGTGTTCGACATGCAGGCGCGTCGCTCCTCGCGTATTGCTTCGCAAGGCGGACGGATAGCGAGAACTTGGGCTCGCGTTCCGGGTGGGCGAACCTCACATGGGCGAAGCTCTGTGTTATTCTTCTCTTCCTGGACTCGTACGTCTCCGCGCTCTTTCGGTGTTGAATACAAAACTCATCGATTCCCAGCTGGATATTTCTTGTCTTCTGTGCGTCCGATCGCTTCTTTCGCTGAACATAACACCGACTCCAATTGTATTCAGCCGGCATACTTATCAGCGGAATCGGTCTGTCGTTCTCCGTGCCGGTGTGTTCTTTAGGAGTTTATGCATGCATCGTATTCTATGCTGCAAGCAAGGTGCGTGTTTCGATTGTTCCGACCTGCTGAATACGCATATAATAACTCCGGCACGTTCACACCACGCAGGCACTCATCTACCTCTTCCTCGTTGAACGCGTCTGGATCGTCTGGAATGCGGGAAACTCCCTGACTCGCAGACAGTCATTTGTCTACAAAGCTCTTCTGCTCGTCATCATGGGGTATATTGTAATTTTTATCCTTCTCATCGTCGGGCGTATTGCGCTCATCAGGACCGACGGCGCGTGTGTCATAGGGCTCAGGAGCTTCGCGTAAGTGGCACTCTATTGGATTGATGCTCCATCTTTGACAGAAAGCTAATTACTTCTTTCATCTCGTTACCTTGAACTGGATAGTTCTCTTCCTCTCTTAAGCTACGACCTGTTCGTGAACGTTGTAAGTCCTTACGTCCATCAAAGTACGATTAGCTCTGCATTTGCTCAACGCGGTATAGCTTTTGACGTCCATGTTCATCTGGCCATTGAAAAGAGACCGGCACACGAACCAGCGCTTGCGATTGCTCGCTTGGCGAACTCTAGCGTACGTTATAGCATTCCTCCTCCGGATTGCATCCGCCTGACCGCATGATCGACACGCTCTTCCATTTCCGCACATTTCAGAGCGGCTGCAGTTGCTCTCACGACGTCCTCAGTGCGCATATACCCACTCCTTCTTGAATTCTGACGGTATTAAGCGTGTATTATAGGTCAATATCGCCATTCTGGCAGTCGTGGGCGGAAAGCAGCTGGGCTGGGTATGTCTTGGAAGTTGCGCGACAGACGTCACAGTGAACGCGTTGGTCATTTTCTGGGTGACAGCCGGTGCGCACAGGGATGCCCACGATAAAATTCCACAACGCCCGGCGAACGGACGGAAGATTAGAATTGCGGCCGGGACTTTGTCGATGACAATTCCTCAGCTGGACGTTGCGCCGAGTTTTGTCAGGCAGGAGGATGGAATTACGTTTGCGAACGGCGACACTCTTGATTTGGAGTCTGGGATGGGACGCTGCGTGGACGAGGACGGCTATGAACTCGACGATGAGGAGGACGAGATGTGCGAGGAGGTCATCATATCAAAGGAGTACGACTCGGATTCGATTGTCGACCTTGAATCAGGGAAGCCGTCGAAGAAAGAGAGTGGACACGAGGCGCGAGTCGAAGCAGTCGCGTCCGCGGACGTTGGCAGGCAGTATGCACCACGACCAGGGCGACAACGATCTGGGAGCGCAGCAGGCCATACGCATTCACCGGCGTCGTCGCGATCTCGGTTTTCGATCGGTCTTTCAAGCTTGTTGAGGTTGGGGAGTAGGAGTTCGACGTCGAGCCGCCTCGCGTCTGCGCCTAACAGTCCGGCGAGCGCCGACGCGCCTGGACAGCTACCTTCCGCGTCTCACCCACCAACAACGCGTCCGAGTGCTTTGGCGCATTCAACGGGTGGACCATCCACCGGAATGAGCGAGGAGACGCCAGCGAGCGATCATGCACGAAGGTCTACGAAGGACACCATACGGAAAGAGTTGCGAATCGTACCTGCGAAACCCGAACGCGCTTTAACACTCCCGTCTAATCTTCACGCGTCCTCTTCGTCCTCGTCCTCATCCCTCCCGAACGGTATCCCATCTGCCTCCCCATCTTTGACGACCACACTCCACCCTTCTCCCTCCGACCAGCTATGGCACACCGTGTCCCGCGCCGATGAGCGGCCCGAGGCGGGTCCGTCCAGCCTCCGGGTGAGGGATAGCAGCATTCGAAGCTCGCGGCACCTCAGAGTTCTGAGATGGCAACAGCACGAACGCTCGCGAAGTTCGCCTCAGGTTACTTCTGTCAACGCCTCGCCGCTCGATGGAGTACTTGCAAGCTCCACGACAGACTCGTGTCCGTTTTGTGCGAAGAATGTGCCAGGGCGTCCTGCAGATTGGCAATGTCCGCATGGAATGAGTGATGAACACGTCGATTCCTCTTCTGCGCTTTCCTCGCCCGACGGCAGAGGCGGTGCGAGTACTTTTCCTCTGCCCAGACCTCGGCTAGAATCGATAAGGAAAGCGAAATCGTGTCCGAAGTCTCTTCGGACGAGCCACTCGAATCCTGGAGACGAAGGCGAAGAATTGAAAGCTGGCTCCAATGCCCAGACCGCACGCTCAGACGAAAATGTGACCTCAACTTCAAGACCAAACCACCTGACTCTTCAAATACCCTCTTCATATTCTTCAAATCATACCTTTGGTCCCCTTGACCCACTATATCCTCAACAATAACACGAAATAACACTAAAGAACTAAATTGTATATCTTCACTAGCTCGTCTTGCACTTTGTAGCTCTTCTTGCATTCGCGATCCATGCTTTTCACGACCGCGACATTCTGACTGTTTCCGCTCCTGCTTTCACTCACGGGCTGCTTCATTGCTCTGTCTTGCATCTTATTTTACTTGTTCTCTATGCATGAACCGCAAGCACATTCCCTTTCACCCGCTGTCCTGTAGACACATACTTTTCCTTGCTTTCTTTTCCTTCTCTTCTCGTAGTAATTCAACGGAGTAGTTAGTTAGCTAGTCATTTCTTGTGTACACATACGTATCGTACACCAATCGTCACAGCAGATTATCTTGGCAAACATCGTAGAGTTTCTTTCGTCGCAAAACTGCAAGTCTCGAAGCAGGCACACTAGCGCTACCCCGCCACCGCCGATCCCGTTCGTCGATCGATCACGCTGGGGTTCGTCCGTGACTCACATGGGGAATCCGGGGAAGGTGCTCAGTCTTACTTGGTAAAATTTGCTTCCAGCGACGATCGAACGGGCACGTTTATTGATCGAGAAGTCAACAGCATGAAGGCGCGCGCCAAGGAAATCGAAAATAACCTATCGTTTGTAAATGTACATGCATTTTCTATCTTGAGAGATCCCATTGGAACGTGAAGTAACATGTTACGAGGAAGGCGATGAGGAAGATGAGGAACTTGGAGCGGTCGACTTCTCCGAGTCTCTCCACGGCCGTTATCAAGATGCCTGACGGCGCGCCTTTCGCACCAGCTTCTTCGATTGCTGCGACTTCTTCTGGAGTGAGTTCGGCTGGAAACAGGCGAGATAAATTCAAATCAATGCGATACGACAATGTGTGTACTCACGAAGGTCCGCGACTTCGAGGTATTCGTGTAGTCGATCTACTTTCGTCGTCGTTCTGCGAATGATAACGACGGATAAATAACAGAGAACACAGTCGTATGGGAGTGCAGAACTTACGTGACAATGACAGCACCCTTGCTCTTCACCCATGAAAAGATCACCTGTGCTGGCGTTGCTCCAAGTCTAAGTCCAATGGACTTCAAGACGGGGTCTACTGGTCCGCCGGGTGTACGAGTAATTGGACTACGAATTGTGTCAGATATCAGATTGCGACGAGCATATAATTTGAAGGTATCACGAACGTGAGTGAGCTGTAAGCCTCTGTAATTATGCCCTGCGAATCTGAGTACTTGACGAGCTCCTTGATGTCCTTCCAGTTGTACGGGTTGAAGGATATCTGAGTAAAGGGTTTAGAAGGATTTGAGCGAAGTACAAAGCGATGGACTCGTGCCTGATTAACAACTGGCTTCACTTTTGCGACCTTCACCAATTGTTGTAGTTGCTCTAGATTGAAATTGCTGACACCAATACTCCTAATGGCCGACAATTTAATTCCTGTAAAAGCAAGAAAGATTATATAACACGCACTTTGACAGCCCGTCTTCTTTTATTTTCTCGAATTCCTTCCATGCTTCTTCAATCGTTCCTGGTACTGTTCTCGGATTGTGGATGAGATACAGGTCCACTTGCTTGATACCCATCTGCACTCAGATAATCTTCAGTAAACTCTTACACTAAAATTAGAAACTTCAAACCTAACCTCGCTCAAGCTGTTTTCCATGGACTTTCGGATAGGCAGGCCTCCACTGAACTTCGTTGTGATATACATGTCGCTACGTTTCAGGCCTTCTTCCCGAATGGCCTTACCGACATACTTCTCGGTTTGGTAGTCTTCAGAAAGCACCTTCAGTACGTTTACCTAGACGCGCGCGCGAGCGATAACAACTCACAAGCAGCTGTATCAATATGGGAGAACCCGTGCTCCAGAGCTTGCTCGACGTATTGTGTGACATCCTAAACACGCATGTTGAGTCACCAGACGTTCCCAAATAACTGGATAACGCACCGTGCCCTTCATCGTCGAGCCCGTTCCAAAGGCTATTGCGGGGATCTGGTGCACATTTTCAGCGCTCAATCGTCGTCTAGAACTCGAACTCGACGACGTGCTACGCACCTCCGTCCCATCATTAAGCTTGAATGAACCAAAAGGCATATCTAAGTCCACTGCAATCGATAAAACTCCCGTCCTGGACGCTCTGCCGTGGAGATGGTGGGCGTTTGCAGCGAAGGGCGAGCGCGAAGTCGTTGTGTGAGCATTGCTGAGTGGGGGTCGTGATTAGACCGACGTTCGGGCTTATTATAGCGCCAAGATGCCATCAGGCACGCCGGCGGTCCGCAAGCTACGTCTTACTCAGACTTTTGAAGAGCGATGTGGGACAAAATTCTTACTTGCGCATAACATTCAGTTGGTGTAGAAACCAGGATGCGTGTCAAGACTTTCATGGTATGAACACCGAGCGATGATCGAGCCCAATTGAGACGTTATTGTCAATGTCACTCTGATACAAGAATAAGAATAATCACCTAGCTTTCGCCATGCGTCCATGTGCTCCTTACTTCGAACAAAGAGCTTATTCCTGACCATCCCATAATTGAGGAGGTTTGCATTAGAGTCGAATCCAGCGCTCAGGAACCGGGGTCTCAAGCCTTCTAGGCAAATAAAGCAGCGTGGATGCAAGGACTCACTTTTGCCATGAGAGTAAGCGTGCTCAAGGTCCTCGGCAACTTGTTCTGAAAGAGAGTTTGAAGGTCTGATTTTGCTTGGGTGAAAGGGGCGAGCAACGATTGGTACGAGTTGTCTGTTTTGTGTCGCATGAGCAAGCGAGTCGTGGAGGTCGCTGAGACGATCTCGCTAAGTTTTGAGCCGCAGCTCGCCTCGGTTCATGGGATATCCCTTCTGTTTGACGAGACGACGCTTTAGCGATAGCATTTTTTTTTGCGTTCCGTCATGGAGATCAGTCTTCAGTGGCATGCGCGGGAAGCCGAAGTGCTTTTCAGGACGAGTTTGCTTGGTCGTTGGCGATTATCTTGGTCCTTTAGAATGCATAGTCGTGCCTGATAGAGATAGGAATGCGATTCACATTGTCCTGAAGCAACGAGTATGCCTTTCCTTTCTTTTGAGCGATCCCGCGTGGAAGTGGTTGAGGTGAAAGATTGTGGACACCGTGGTTGTGGACACCGTGACCAGACGCGTCGGCAACGCGACGTGCCAGTGGACAACTCTGGTTTCTGCCGTCACCTCGCCTCGACATATCTTCGTTACCGTAAAACATTCGAAAGAATTCGACTGCTTTGGTATGGTACCGAAGACCCCCTCGGTCGCTAACGGCGTCATTCTTCGATTCATCGTCGTGAGGTATAACTACCCACAACTTCATGCTCAAAATCCCCCGAGCTCCCATCTGCATCCAGTGAGAACCGGCTCTCCGCAGGAATGGACTTTGTTCGCTTGATGAAGCAACGTGAAGGTAGCGACAAGAACTATACGGCTGAATACCTAGAACACGATAATGCAGCGCCCGTGATCGCAAAGCACCGCTCAACCTCAGAGAAGTGGTAAATGAAGGTTTTGAAACTTCGACGGGTACGGTGCACCATTCAGTGGCGAGTCTCTCATTTTTTCTCGCCCCTTTTGATTGAAGCTACAATTGAAACATGTATAGACGCTGTCAGCGGTCTGACTGGATAATGTTTTCCCCCCAGCCTCTGTTCGTGTGGACGGTGCTGTGACTGGATCCATGGATCCAATGAGCGGCCTCAAAAACGATGTATGGCGTGTCATTCTTTCAAGAGTCGTAAATGTAATGACGGGTCCGCTGTGAAGCCAATTTTGACTTTAAACGGTTAGCAACTTGGTTTCTTCTGACAAACAAATTTCCCTCCATTCTGTGCGTACATCTGTCGTGGTCAATGTCGGGGATCCACGATCTAAAGCCCGTTTACCCTGCGTAAACAATTCATCGAATGCAGGACTTTTGATCTTCGTCGCTCAATCAACACCCACACGACCGCAAAAGTCTCTTCGTTCCATAGGACCGCGATCTTCGGGAAACGCGAAGCCGAGAGCAGTCCCTTAAGCGCTTCCAAAGAGACCCAAAAGTCCAGGGGCGGAAGTCTCACTCACGAGCAGGAATAGCGACGGGAAGCTGGCATGGGATTTTCATGTGTCCTCACAACAAGGCCCGTTACATATACGCCAGGTCTTCGGCAAAATTGGAGGGCTCCCGTTTTCCCTCTTATGCATGACTGGTTGTCCGCTGTCACTCCTTTGGACCCCCCTGTTTTTCTACCAACTATCCACTCCCAGAAACTGCTCCTGATGATACAGCCAACTATTGATACTACCTTCGGTGCAGCCTTCGTCGGTCTCGTAACAAGTGCTGTGTAAGTGGTTACTTCTTGGCAAGAACTGTGCAACGAGCTCACCGGTACGAATTATCTGCAGGCTTTATGGTCTTACATTGTTACAGACGTATGTTTGCTGAAACGTATGAACTGGAAGCCGTGCTTATACTCTATTGACTTTAAGGTATTCATACTTTGGGTAAGAGATGGCAGTAAAGAACCTACGGTTGTATTTAATGCCACTCCTCAGCCGATTCCCCCGAGATCCTCTCCATCTTAAGATAACTGTATGCTCTTCATCTTTTTTCTGGTGCAGTGCTCATTCCGAGAGACGACATAGGTATTCGTATTATGGTTGGTATAGAGGCAGCGTAAGAAACACCCCGACATCGACTCATAAATGCGATCAGGATCCTCGATACTCTCCACCTTGGATTATGTACAACGGCAATATACTGGTAAATGAGACAATCGTTAGTAGTTCGTGAGACTCAGTCCCTGACCTTTTTTGAAGGTACTTAGTCCGGAATTTCAACAATCAGGCTCAACTTGCCTTTACGCACTGGTAACTATGATGTTTTTGATCCAAGCCCTGTTTTCGATGCTCACTTCGATTCTGAAAGGACGATGAATGTAATTCTTGCATCCTGTTGCTGCGGATTACCGTACTAACCTAGTGGCAGCTTCAAACAGACTGCAATGGTGTCATCGGATTCGTCGTTGAACTGTGAGTGTCCATTATCGTTTTTCTTTGTTAAATGATCTTTATGGTCCGTCACGGGAAAGATTTTTCGCTCAGCGCGTATGGAAAGGTTCGTTTTGCCCGAGAAATTAGTAGTTGTTTCCTGACAGTGGATGGACTTACAGTCAGCAAGAACATGTTCCTTACTGGGATCATCGTAAGAGTTGATTTTCTCGCTGTTGTAAGGTTCTAAATCGAGATCTTCTCTTTAGTGTGTTCTCGCATTTCTTCATTGCGGACTTGGCATCTGTAAGTCTCTTTCAATAACTCTCATTTGATATCCCATTTTAATAGCCGTAAAGACTTCACAGTACAAGCGTATGATTTCAAGAAACCTTTTATTCATCTCTCGCCTCATTGAATAATAGGTTCATACTCAAGGAGTTCTCAAGATACTCGCAGCTAACAGTCAGTAGATTCACATCATTCAAGTCAGTTCTGCTTCAAATTTCTAATACATTCCAGTGGGTGACAAGCGTCGGTCTTGGTGGAGCTGCTGCAGCGGACATAATCATCGCGGTATCTCTCGTATATTTCTTGGGCAAGAATCGAACAGGCTTCGAGGCGTACGTGATATTCTGGAAAAGACAAGTACGAGAGACAACTGACTAAGATGCTTGATTAGAACGGACTCGTTAATCACTACACTTATGATCTACGCAATCAATACTGGGCTTTTGACAAGGTATGAAACGATCTACACGATGCATTCAAACTTTTCTGAACTTCTCGCAGCATCTGTGCCAGTCTTGCGGTAATTTGCTTTGCAATTATGCCTTTAAACTTTATCTGGCTCAGTTTCTTCTGGTGTCTTGGCAAACGTGAGTATTCATCGTTTGCTTCGCTGGGCCACGCTTTGACAATCCTGCAGTCTACGTCAACTCGCTTCTGGCATCGTAAGTGTCAAATTCCATTCTCAAGAAAAGGCGAATTATATTGACCATGAGACTGCGCGCAGACTAAATAGTCGCATGCAATTACGCGAACGAATTTCTCCTTCGGATGGTACGTTTGTGAATCTCACAAATCTCCGAAGTGATGGCGCTCTCCAATCGCCTGGCATCAACCGACGCTTTTCTCGCAGTAGCGGGATGGTGCGTGCTTTTACATCTTTTTTTTCCACGTCTCGTTAATACTCGCGAGTAGATGAAGACCCCGCGGCAGCTCACAATCACTGTTGAAACTACCAAAGAGGAGGTATCAGACTACACTGCTGTGAGCCCCCCTTGTGCTACGACTTCACGAGTTTGCCTGCTGACTTTACCCCTTTCTCAAGGACTATAAGTACGACGAGGAGACCAGCCCGACTGTCGTATTCTCTCCCACGTCCAAGGCATCCTCCGCGTTCTCGGTCTCGACTGGGCAGATCGTCGAGTTCCCTTCCCGCGATTGCGTGGAATCAGGGCCATCGTCGTCCGAAGTACATCATCGAACGCGAGACAGCGCTTGTTGAGCACTTCGACGCGATTCTCAAGCTTCGGCGCCCAGCGCTCCCAGCTCCCAACGTCCTGTCATTACGATCGATCCTAAAATACCCAGTAAAGAGAACCGCGCAGTACTTTATTGCGACGGTTGTTGGGAATTCGGAGTCTTCGCTGGCCAACTCATTCAACATACTTTTTCAACAATTTATTAAGGACGGCGTGAACTGTTTAACAGCATTAAGATTATGTACAAGATATTGTAAAGTTACAGAATCGTTGATAGGAAATGTGGGCCCTTTAAATCCTTTGTTACGGTACGGTAGTATAGTGGTGACAAACGCCTCGTATGTGAGTTTGCGAAATGAAGGCCACGACCAGGCGCAATCGGGAGATGCTTCACGTATCTCGCAAGCTAGTTCAGGTACTACACTCTATTTCATATATAGAACGAGAAAAAAAATTATACAGCAACAGCGATGGCTATAGAGACGATTACACTACGATATTCGTAACGTGGTTCTAACGCAGATACTTGTGCGTTCAGGAAAGGGTGAACTGCCATGATGTTACTGAGCGATCAATCCTCAGCGATTTCTTCAAATAAATCTATCAGTGAATCGTGGGCGAGTATCACGTTTTCATCTTCATCGTCCACACTTTCTCTGGATGTATCTTCCCGTCGTTGTTTAAGCAGGCGTTGCATCTTTCCGCGAAGCATTTCTGCGACTTTCACCAACTTTGGAGATGTGTTTTCGACCAATGTCTCTGAGAAGACCCATTTCCATAGGGCAAGACGTTTTCTTTGATCTTGAATGTCCGATATAGAGTATCGACCGAGGGCCGTTTTGCCTGATAAGCGATCGTAGTACGAGCTAGATTTGTCACGGATCGCCCTTCTGAGTAGAATATGTCCGAAAACCAAAACAAGAGATTCCAACTCGTGATGCATTCCTTGTCGAATAGATATATGGGCTTTCGATTTCGGAGTTCTCTCTTCAGAGACGAGATGAAGAAGGTCTGAGGCCATGAACTGAAACGTTCCCTGAAGGCGGCGATGAGATGGTGTTATGAACTTCGAGTACGTTTGCATACCGTATGAAAATCACCACTGGGTAGATCAAATTCGTGCGTCGAGCCGCTAGAAGTGACAGACTCGCTGTCTCCAGGTGTTTCGCAACTTGTCTCTGAGTAGGCTGCACTGGCTGCATTTGCACCTACGTATCGTGTCCGTTCTCCACCTTTGAAACGCGCGAATTCGAAGTCCAGAATAAAAACCTCAGGCCCTGAGTTTTCTGCATCAAGCCCTTCAGCCATTATGATATCTCTGGAGCTAAAGGTTCGGAGACTGCCCCCTTTTTCGTGCAGCTTCTTATGCGCTTAAAAGAGTTCGTCGTTATCAGCAAATTGATAGATAAGAAAAAAAGGCACTTACTTTCCAGCACTGAAATGAATGCATAGAAAAGGTCTTCCTCGCTATCATATTCCCAAAGGTGAAATCGAGCAGTGCTCAAGATTACACAGTGCGAGCTCGGAGATCTGCCGTCTTCAGGTGCATTTCGCTGTAAGGCGAACTGTACGTCCGTCGGAAGCTCGGGATGCAATGAAGCTGACCAACAAAGAAATGGTACTCGTACGGTCGATAATTCGGAGGCGCCCAATAAAGGAGTCGAATCATTTGAGACGACATCATAATTCATGAACAGGTCGTTTGGTGTTGTAGCGCGCCTTGGAAAAAGGCGCCCTTCCCCGAAGTCGAGCATTTTAATCCTCGGAGTAGACGTAGGTTTGAATCCACCCTCGTCGTGCGTTATCACTCCGACCGCGGGTACATGTATCATTCGACTGTTAACCTCTAGAAGGAAGACAGAGAAGTCGTTTTGAACTCGATCGAGGGGCCAAACAGCGGGACACTGACGGGTTGTCGAGGGAACGTCCGAGCTCGCTGTGTTCACTAAGCGTGTCAGGAGCTTTATGCAAGATGAAAATTGCACAATAGTCCCAGAAGTTACTACAACGTTCGTCGAACCGAGCATCAGTCCGCGAAGCGCACACGCGTTGAGGAAGCTGTTCACACGAGCCCAGGAAAACGCAATTTCTCGAATGTCTAACAAAAGGGAGACATGAGGCATTGCGGATGACTCGATAGTTGCGCTTCCGCCCAAACATCTGCGGCGGGTAGGCATAAATCTCAGCTTTTCGACAGGAAGCATGTCCGTCGACTTGAGATTCCTGACAAAAATGATCATCTAAAGATGACAGTGAGTACTAGAAGAAGGAATTCGATGCATGCGAAACTTGCCCTCTGAGCATGCTTGACCACCAGAAATTCGAAGTCCATGGTCCGTTGATCTCCTTCGAACAAGACACTGAATTGCGACGGGTAAAACTTTGGCTGCGTGTAGGAACTGATACATTTGTTTTGTCCCGGAGTGGATAGTTCGACAAGGATAGGCCTGCCATCCGCACGGCAAAGTATGTAGGAAGAATTAACGTCGCCTCTCTACAAAATAACGTCAGAAAGTTTAGCTTTTGTCATTTTGAAGGTGGAGGCAAAACGAAAAAGGCTCACTATTTCGATTTTGGATTCACTGTCCATGTCGAATAATCAAGCACAACGGGAGAGAGAGAGGTGGCAGAAATCGACCACGCTCTGCGGGCATGTCAATTTCAATCATCTAAAGCATCACTTCGCGTTAAGTTAGGAAACACGGCTTCTTCATTCGAGGTTAGCCTGGCCATGATGTTACGTGTTCTTCAAAGTGAGTCAAGGTGTGTGCGACCGTGCGTCGCAACCGATGCAACATGTTGAACCACGAGACATCCTGACATCCTCTCGATAGTTAGGAAGAGCATGCAGCGGCCACTTTCAAGATCACGAAGTTAAGATGATCTAGTTAGTGTCGCTAGTGAGACGGCGGTGAAAAGTATCAGAAAACACACGTACGAAGCAAGACTCTGGAACAGCACCGTGACTGCTCACTTTTCCGCCAAAGGACTATTCACGACTCGATCTGAGAGTAAGCTTTAGCTATCGTCATCGATTCCGTTTGCGAGGTCGTGCTCAATTCCCGAGATTCGAGATAATCTTTCATCACAGCGAACGCAAAGAACGAGGAGTTTGTTCAACCGTGACCGTCCACCGTGAATTCGTCCACCGAAATCCACCCGCCAAGAGCGTGGGAACCTCCGAACGACCATTCATAATTTTTGGCACCGATCGCGCCAAAGCAGCCTTCAAATCTGTACATCATGGTCAGTCTCAATTTCATTATGAAGATGGGTAACTCCAGGAGCTGACAACCACTTTAGAGGCCTATTCTCTTACAAGGTAGATATCCAGGAAAGACTGCAGATTGTGATATGAAAATCTGATCATGACTTGCAGGACACGAGCGTCCGCTTACACAAATCAGGTTCAACAAGGAGGGAGACCTCCTCTTTTCCTGCTCGAAGGATCATACCATTAATGTGTGGTTCTCTGACAATGGCGAACGTCTAGGGACGTATGATGGGCATAACGGTACCATTTGGACGGTTGACGTCGATTGTAGGTACTCGGAGTAGACTTTTGAAAGTCATATCGCTGACTTGTTCGCAGCGAAATCCGAAATCCTCATCTCCGGCTCTGCTGACAACACAATGCGACTTTGGGAGGTCCGTACGGGCAAGTGCCTCTACACTTGGGAGTTCCCGACGGCCGTCAAGCGGGTTGCATGGAGTGAAGACGACAAGCAGCTCGTGTGCATCACTGAACAGCGGATGGGTTACCAAGGCGCGGTCCGTATCTTCACGATAAATAGGGAAAACCCAACACAACGTGCGTTATAAAGGCACTGTTGTACTGGGTGATAATATATTGACAAACGTTGCAGAGTCGGAGGAGCCTGATGCGATGTTCCATCCCATTGCTTCGAAAGCGACTGTCTGTGCCTTCGCCTCTCCTTCACTTATTGTAACTGGTCACGAATCCGGGAAAGTCGCGTTGTACGACTGGCAGACGGGTGAAGAGGTCGCCGTGAACGAGCGCGCCCACAGCATGGTCGTGACAGACTTACAGCTCTCGCCCGATAGGACCTACTTCATCACGAGCAGCAAGGACAAAGTTGCCAGAGTGAGTATAGGTCTCTCAATCATCTTTGCCACAATTTCACATATTTTATCTCTTAGGTACATGATTCACGAACACTCGACGTTTTGAAAACTTTCGCGACAGAAACGCCTTTGAACAGCGCTGCTCTCTCATCTCAAAAACCATACGTAAGACGCGTTCCATCCTGCTTTGTCTGCGTGATTCTGATGTCGTACTTTTATAGGTGCTGATAGGAGGTGGTCAGGAAGCCATGAGTGTCACAACGACTTCCCTTCGACAGGGTAAATTCGAGACAAGATTTTGGCATTTGGTGTTCGAGGAGGAAATTGGACGAGTCAAGGGCCATTTCGGTCCCATCAACACGTACGCTTGGGTCGTTCATTGAAGCCTTTCATTCAACTGATTATACGATTATTAGACTCGCTGTTCTTCCCTCAGGAAAAGGCTTTGCGTCTGGAGGAGAAGACGGTTTCGTTCGCATGCATCACTATGACGAGAGTTACTTCCGCGCAAAGCCATACGGTGATTTAGAGGTCGACCTTTGATTTCTGTTATGCCTGCATTTCATTTGTAATTCAGCGTTCAAACAGTGCTCATGTAGCTTATGACGCATTTTCATGAACGTTTAGCGTTGCCTAGATTTCGTTGGATCCCCGACGACGAGCATTCGAAGTGTTGACATCCAAGTTCATTGATAATGTTGCATGGGTCGGATGATTGCGTCGTTTTGAAGGAGAAATGCATGAGACATACCCATACAAACATACCAATAAGTGAAATGCAGGTAGAAAAAGAGCAACAACGAAATCAATCAATCATTCCTCATCCTCTTCGATCTCCTCCTCCTCGTCTTCCTCCTCAGCGCTCCTCTGGGCCTCGACAATGGAGCTGGCGATACGGTCAAGGTCACGGACACCGTTTTGTGAGATGCGGCGGCCGCCTCGCTCATCGGAGCGTTCGAGCACATCGATCTTCTCCAACGACTGGCACACCTTGCGTTGGATGTTCGTCGACGCGTCGGCGTGGTGTGACGGGCGGTTTCCTCGTCGGTTCTGGCCACCGTAGAGCTTAGCGAGAGCTCCGACACCCATAGATTTGCGTAGGTAGATATGACGGGCAACGGCGGCTACAGGAATAATTGAGATGCAAGTCAATATGCATTCGAAACAAAAGTGATTTTGTTGACGCACCGCAGCGTACGTAGTACCAGTCTGGGTCATAAGGAGCGAGCTCCTTGAAGTGACCTGTCTTTACAATATCCGCCCATTGGGGAACCTCGAGCTTGCCAGAACGCTTGAGGTGAGCGGCGTAGGACTTGATGAATTCCTCCGCGCTGTCCCATAGATCTTCGTGTCAACAGCCATTGATTTATCCACGCAAAACTGGGATAGACTCACGCGACGTCTCTGACACCAGGCATCTTCGTCTAAAGGATTTTTGACGAAATAAAGGGGATTTTCTTGAGGACGCGGAGGACGACGAGCTGCAGACGTTTCGAGCAACGATGGCGAGAGGGTGCGCGAGAACGGGGAAAATAAGGTTCGGTTCCACTGTACAGTTGATTTCTCAATTTGGCGTCGTGGGATCTGAACGAGTTTCGGCGTCTACACTGGCACGAGCGTCTGTTCGACCAATGGGAGCGTTCATCGATGTTCATCTTTTTGTGCTTCTGTCTTCACCCATCCACTGAGCGTCCTACATGTACCTCCCACAATCGGGTTATTCTGAATCTGCCAATGGGCCAAACCCCTTCAATCATCTGCATCGCGTCAAGAACAGCATCTCGGGAAAATATATTCTTTGGTCTTTGATATGGAAATCGACGGTTCATACTTTTACTCGTCGCAACTCGAAGCAATCCAACTTGGAGACGGCATCATAGAGTACAACTCGAAAGGAACCGACATCGACACCCAAGACAGTTTATTTTGGATAACAGGGCTTGCTTGGAAGTGCACTCGAAAGATTACGTCTTGTGATCTGTACATATACTAGAAGATTTGGAAACACTTGTACACGAGGGCAGTCTAATATCGCATTGTAAGGGATGGCAGTGGGAGCTGAGTCTGCTGGATCGATAAAATGCGACGGTAGTTCTACCAAAGTTCGCCAGTTATCTTCTGAAGGGTATTCCATTGCTTTTTTACCGCGCACATATGGCAAGCAGCATTCATACAATTCTGTGAATCTCTAATTGACTACATGCGGTTACAGGATATCTCGACGAAACCTCCAAAATGAGAGACGATCGCTGCAATAGCAGTAGCACTCAAGGAATGTCAATGCGTTAAGTCCTTATTCCATCTGTTAATACAAATTATACCACTCCAACGACTTTTTACTACTAAAGTCCGTTTATCATAGGAATGCAAGGAATATAATTTGCTTACTTCTACGACCTTCCGTTCAAGTTCTGGAATCCGCCAAACGTCGAATTGGGGTGGACATTGTCGCGCGTTCTCGTGGCAGTCGAGCCCGACTGGTTTGGTGAGGGACCAAGCATGTTTCGTAATATCGCGTCAACGTCGTTTGTCGTGGGTTGATCCTCCACTGCAGTAGTAAACTTCTGCATGATATGCGCTTCATATAGCTCTTCTTCTTCTACCTCTCGGACTTTCTGTCGCAAGTTCTCCATGATCTTCCGGTGCAGCGCTTAGCGTGTACGAGTCAACACCATGGAAAGGGGTCCGGCCAATCGATGAGTCACTCACCAACTTCCTCGTTTTTGTCGCGGGGCTTCGGAAGAAGGGGGACACGAAACAGCGAATCTGGCTCCGCTCGTTTCTGTGACGGATGAATGCCTATCTGCTCCTCGCAATAGCGTTCGAATTCGGAGTCATGCATTTCATTGAGCCAGTCTCCTTCGTCGGGGCCATACTCTGTGCTCAGAGAACCTGTAGGCGACGGCGCACGAAGGACGGGTGGCGCGTAGACGGGATCGGCTGTGTGAATGTGTCGTGTTGCGGGCATGGCTTTGGGAATGGGGGTTGAATTGGAACAAGCGGAAGCCCTCGAAAGTGATAGGCGGTTGGGAGATTACGAGTCAGAAGATGGCAGACAGTGAGAAAGAGCAGGACGAAACCGCAAATGGGGTTTGAAATCACCGCGAGGCAGCGAAAGGAGGACACGGTGGACAAACAACGCGTAAAGATCACGTCGACAGTTGCAAAGAACGCGTTAATTACGCGTCGTGTTCACCCTTCTCTTCCCGTTTGGGAAAGAGCCTCTGTTTCGCAGTGCACTTGGATTTTAAATACAGAGAGGTACATAACTGGGGCTCTAATGACTCGTATGTGTTCAAAGGTGCATATATCGCCAAAATTCAAGATTTGGGTTGGATTTTGACTACACTCGATTTGATATCGATTTTACAAGAATAAGAGAGAAACACGCTTTCAAACTCCGACCAAATAGGACCCTGAAAGGCATTAGTGAGCGGGCCTCGCCGAAACGCCCATATAACCGGGACGCGTCGACAGACTTCCTCTTCATCCCAAACCACCATCCCCCCTCAACCTCATCGTCGGTCCTTCGCTGCTCACCATACACCACACGCCGCAATGACCTTCGTATACAAGCGAGGTGAGTCTTCAGATAGATCTCCATCGAGATTCGAACTCACAGTTGCGTTTTTTCATCCAGATGGGTGCGTTCAAAAACCTTTGTTTCGCGTTCAAAGAACGCGTACTGACACACCGCAATGTCTTTCTCTTTGAAATAGTCGCAAGGAAAAGGTCGCCTTCGACAAAGTACGCGTTTCGCAGTTCTTTTGACGCGTGCCACCCATTCACGTTCACTTCGCGACTCAGATCACAGCCCGCCTCAACAAACTTTGCTATGGACTTTCGGAACACGTTGATCCCATAGAGTAAGTCGTCGCTTCTTCTGTGAAGAAGTGCAGAGACTGACGGACCTCCAGAATCACGAAGAAGGTCATCTCGGGAGTGTACCACGGTGTGACTACCGTTGAGCTCGACGTGAGTCTTTCTTTTTTCCCCCGCTGAACTGTGAGAAGCTGAAGCGTCGTACAGAACTTGGCTGCTGAGACTGCGGCATATCTGACTACCAAGCATCCCGACTACGCTATCCTCGCTGCTCGTATCGCCATCTCCAATTTACATAAGGAGACTAAGAAGAGCTTTTCGCAAGTCATCAGTGACCTCTACAATTATGGTGAATTCATTCGATTTCCCGTTACCATTGTTTCTAATCATCGTGTTGTAGTTAATCCAAAGAATGGCAAGCCTGCTGGCATGATCTCGAAAGAGACTTACGGAATCGTGATGGAGAATGCGACAACTCTCGATTCCGCGATCATCTACGACCGTGACTTCCATTACCAATACTTCGGTTTCAAGACTCTCGAGCGTTCCTACCTTTTGAAGATTAACGGCAAAATCGCGGAGAGACCCCAGCACATGCTTATGCGTGTCGCTATTGGTATTCATGGCCGCGACATCGAACGAGCTATTGAGACCTATAATCTCATGTCCGAGCGCTTCTTCACCCACGCAAGTCCTACGATGTTCAATGCGGGAACTCCCAACCCCCAGATGAGCTCGTGCTTCCTCGTATGCATGAAGGACGACAGCATCGAGGGGATCTACGACACACTCAAACAGTGTGCTATGATTTCGAAGACGGCAGGAGGTATTGGCCTGAACATCCATTGCATCCGCGCGACTGGGTTTGTCTTTTGCAGTACTATTGTTTGATTCTCCTCACTAACTTGCTCCACAGATCGTACATCGCAGGGACCAATGGTTATTCAAACGGCATTGTGCCGATGCTTCGAGCCTACGATGCGACCGCTCGTTACGTCGACCAAGGTGGTAATAAGCGTCCAGGAGCTTTCGCAATCTACATGGAGCCATGGCACGCCGACGTCTTCGAGTTCCTTGACCTTCGTAAGAACCATGGAAAAGAAGAAGCTCGCGCTCGAGATCTTTTCTACGCGCTATGGATCCCTGACCTTTTGTACGCCATTTATCTCTTCGTTTTGCACCTCAATGACTGATCGTGTATGCAGCATGAAGCGAGTTGAAGCAGACCTGGACTGGCCTCTGTTCTGTCCCAACGAAGCACCTGGCCTTCACGAAGTTTGGGGCGATGAGTTCGAAGCCCTTTTTGAGAAATATGAAAAGGAAGGCCGCGCGAAGAAGACCATCAAGGCTCAAAAGCTCTGGTACGCTATCCTCGAGGCACAGATCGAGACTGGGACTCCCTTCATGTGTTACAAGGATGCCGCGAACCGTTCGTATTCCTTTATGCATTTTACATTATCAGGCATCTAAACTATACGCACACAGGTAAATCAAATCAGCAGAATCTTGGTACTATCAAGTCGTCGAATTTATGCACCGAGATCATCGAGTACTCGGCTCCCGACGAGACAGCTGTCTGCAACCTCGCGTCTCTAGCCCTTCCCTCCTTCATTCGAGGCAAGGAGTATGACTTCCAGAAACTCCACGACGTCACCAAGGTCATAGCATTCAACCTCAATCGCGTTATCGACGTCAACTACTACCCAGTACCTGAGGCTAAACGTTCAAACATGCGTCACCGTCCCATCGGTATTGGCATCCAGGGATTAGCCGACACCTTCATGTCCCTTCGTATGCCCTTCGACTCGCCTCAAGCTCGAGAATTGAACGTCAAGATCTTTGAGACGATCTACCACGCTGCCCTTGAAGCAAGTAGCGACATTGCTGCTGTCGATGGACCCTACGAGACATACGAAGGCAGCCCGGCAAGTCAGGGCAAGTTACAGTACGATTTGTGGGGCGTGGAACCCTCTTCTCTCTGGGACTGGTCTTCGCTCAAGGCCAAGATCGCGCAGACTGGTTTGCGAAACTCGCTACTCGTCGCGCCTATGCCAACTGCTTCGACAAGCCAGATCCTCGGTAACAACGAGTGCTTCGAGCCATACACAAGGTACGTTCGATTACTCCATTGATTGATCCTCTAGCTTACCATTACTCCCAGCAACATCTACTCTCGTCGTGTTTTGTCTGGAGAGTTCCAGGTCGTATGCCCTTGGCTACTTCGTGACTTGGTCCAGCTGGGCCTTTGGGACGAGAAGATGCGCAACCTCATCATTGCGCACAACGGGTCCGTGCAGAATGTTCAAGGCATCCCTGACGATATCAAGGCGATCTACAAGACTGTCTGGGAGATCTCTCAGAAGAAGATCCTCGATATGGCCGCTGATCGTGGTGCATTCATTTGCCAGAGCCAGAGCTTGAATGTCCACTTAGCTGCACCAACTACCGGTCAATTGGTAAGTTTATGTGATTGTATGCGTCGCCTTTTCCTTACGTGAGTTCTTCAGACGAGCATGCACTTCTATGGATGGAAGAAGGGTCTCAAGACTGGCATGTACTACTTACGTACACGTCCAGCAGCCCAGGCCATCCAGTTCACTGTCGATCAAGCGGCAGTCAAAGCAGCAAACACCGCGCCTGCGACGCAGCAAACGCCAATTCGTGCCTCTGGTGAGTTCCTCATCCAATTAGTGTTGTCGTTGTCATCTAAACATCTTAAGTAGTTTCGACAACGTCCGTGACATCAACATACTCTGCCGTACCTAGTCTTGTCTCATCAGCTTCGTCGAGCAGAAGCTCCACTGAAGAACCTCCTTCGCCTACGCACTCCCACTATGCTTCTCCTGATACTAAGCCAGTGAAGACCGAAGAGCCATCGGAAGTCCTATCTCTCGACAAATTATCTCTCGAGCCATCGAAGGCGGAGGAGATCGATCCTGGATACGCTGCCGCACTTGCCAGGCAAAAGGAGCGCGAGCTCGCAGAGGCGAAGATGTACTGTTCGCTGGAGAACAAGGAGGCTTGCTTGATGTGCTCGGGTTAAGTGCTAGTGCATTTGTTGAGGACCATTTGTATTTTCTACATGTACGATCTCGAGGTTTGATTCGCTTTCTGTATCCAAAGACTTTGTACTTTTTCGACCATGTATTTCATTCATCTATACCATCTGTACGACCATGCATAATACAAATATTTCTGTCAAAGCTGCGAAGTGCGTCGACGTGTGTGAGCGTAGGCCTCCTGGGGTTCGGAGAGTTTGCGCGACCTTCCATAATCATGGCGTCCGAGTCAAACTTCAAGATCTCGCAAAGTGTCAATAGCATCAAAAGGGTTTCAATTTCAATTGCGATTGGAATATTAATACGTCTATTCGACCGTCACTTTCAAAATGACTTCGGCGAAAATGAAGCATGGGTGCTTCGAGTTCTTCGAGTGCCTAAAATGTTTATGATTTCCAATCGTTGTTTTTTTCATCACAAAGACCCTCTCTATGAAATCGACGTCACAGAGATTCAAATAAACTTGCAAGGACAAGTCACCTCGATTTGCACCAAAGCCAGAGTAAAAAACGAAGGCAAGAGAAGCGTGAGGAACCTTGAACCCGAGTCAGAGTGTGGCGATGCACACTGCAGTTGTCGGCCACGACCAGGGCAAGGCAAACGCGCGCCTTCTCCTTTCACCCTCATCTGCAATTTTGAATTCACCAACCATCGTCTATCATGGCCTCGTCGTCGTCGGCAACGTCGGGCGCGCTATCTCTGGGCTCCATCCCACCTGCGGGCGCGGACCTCGAGACGACATGGAAGTTTCTCGAGTCGGGTATAGATCATATCATGTGTCGACTGCAGGCTGGGATGAGCTACAGCACCTATATGAGCCTGTACACGACATCCTATAACTACTGCACACAAAGCAGGATCCAAGGGCATGTCGGGCTGGGCGGAGGAGGCGAAGGCGCCGGGAAGTGTACGTGTTTCGTCCTTTATGGCCTTCAATTAGTGGAGACGCGTTGCTCTCGTGCGTGTCGCTGACATTGAATTCTCTCTTCGTTCCGCAGCGGGTGCAAGTTTGATGGGTTCAGACTTGTATAATAAGATGACAAAATATCTTATCAACCATCTTATGAGCGTTCGCGAGGTATGTTCTTCTATGCTTCGTGTCACAAAACACGCGTTGAGACAATAATACTCAACCCCTCTCGCCACAAAAGGGCGCCGAATCACTTGTCGACGAGGAACTCCTGCAATACTACGCCAAGGAGTGGACTCGCTATACAACTGGCGCGAATTATATCCATCGATTGTTCGCGTATCTTAACCGCCACTGGGTGAAACGGGAAAAGGACGAGGGGAGAAAGGGCGTCTATCCTGTCTACACCGTCCGTTCTTTTCTTTCATATCTGTCGTATATGTGCTAACCTTTCCGTAATAGCTGGCACTTGTGCAATGGAAACAAGTCTTTTTCAACCATATCCAGAGCAAGAGCGCCAAGCTCGCGAACGCTGTTCTTCGGTTGATTGAAAAGCAGCGAAACGGCGAGACCATCGACCAATCTCTAGTCAAGAAGGTCGTGGACTCCTTTGTCTCACTTGGCCTTGACGAAACAGACACTAGCAAACAATCGCTTGACGTTTACAGAGAGCATTTCGAGGATCCATTCCTTCAAGCAACCGAGAAATACTACAAACACGAGAGTGATGCTTTCCTATCGGAGAACCCTGTATCTGACTACCTCAGACGAGCCGAGGAACGCCTCAAAGAGGAGGAGGACCGTGTTGAACGATACCTCAACTCTTGCACGCGCAAGACGCTTATTCTGAAATGCGAGGATGTGCTTATCCGAGGGCACGCGGAGACCATGCGCGAGGAGTTCCAAACACTGCTCGACTTCGACAAAGACGAGGATCTCCAGCGCATGTACGCCCTTTTGGCTCGTATACCGGACGGCCTTGAACCCCTCCGCAAGAAGTTCGAGGAGCACGTCAAGAAGGCTGGATTATCCGCTGTCGTTAAGCTTGTTGGGGAGCCTGGTGCAGGAGGCGCGGCGGGCGCTGGTGCAGAGACTCTGGAGCCCAAGGCATATGTAGATGCTCTCTTGGAGGTACATCGCAAGAACTCCGAGACCGTGACGCGTAGCTTCCGGGGCGAGGCGGGTTTCGTCGCTAGCCTGGACAAGGCGTGCCGCGAGTTCGTCAACCGTAATTCCGCGACTGGTGCATCGACGACCAAGAGTCCCGAACTGCTCGCGAAGCACGCTGACGCGCTCTTACGGAAGAACAACAAGGTCGCAGAGGAGCAGGACCTTGAGGGAGCGTTGAACGAGGTAATGGTCTTGTTCAAGTACATTGACGACAAGGATGTCTTCCAGACGTTCTACACGACGAAACTGTCCAAGCGTCTCATTCACGGTGTGTCGGCATCGGATGAGAGTGAAGCGAGCATGATCTCCAAGCTCAAGGAGGCCTGTGGATTCGAGTACACGAACAAACTCCAGCGCATGTTCACAGGCGAGTAATCTATCATTGGAGATTTGTCTGCAAACTAACAATTCGTATAGACATGTCGCTCAGTAAGGATCTCACGGACCAGTTCAAGGCTCGCATGGAACAGTCGCATCCTGAAGACAGCGACATGTCGTTCAGCATCATGGTTCTCGGTACCAACTTCTGGCCACTGAGCGCACCAACAAACGACTTCCACGTTCCCAAGGACATCCTCCCCACCTACGAGAGATTCAAGAACTACTACCAGGCGAAGCACTCTGGGCGAAAGCTCACCTGGCTGTGGAACTACAGCAAGAACGAGCTGCGCACGAACTACCTGAACCAGAAGTACATCCTGATGACCAGCTCGTACCAAATGGCGGTGTTGGTTCAGTACAACGACTTCGATACGTTGAGCTTGGATGAGTTGGTCAATGCGACAGGTGTGGGTAAGGAGATCTTGACGCAGGTGCTTGCGTTGTTGGTGAAGGCAAAGATTCTCATCAACGAGGAGAAGGAGCAATATGACCTGAACCCGAGTGAGTTCATGTCATTGTGATAGAGAAGGCTGAACATGCTAAATTTATCTACTCAGACTTCAAGTCGAAGAAGATTCGTGTCAATCTCAACCAGCCGATCAAGGCTGAAGTAAAGGCGGAATCAACAGATGTTCTCAAGACCGTAGATGAGGACCGTAAATACGTCATCCAGGCTACGATTGTCCGGTGCGTTTTCTTTTACTCTTCTTGCGACATGTTCATCTGACACAAAACCTGTCGCAGAATCATGAAGGCCCGCAAGACGATGAAGCACCAGCCCTTAATCCAGGAGGTCATCTCTCAGATCTCGCAACGCTTCAAGCCAAATGTGTCCGATATCAAGAAGGCCATCGACACCCTCCTGGAGAAGGAGTACATGGAGCGCGTAGATGGGACACGCGACACCTTCGCATACGTTGCATAAGCGGGGTGGTGACATCTTCTTGTCCTTCAATCTTCCCTTGGACGTTCGTAGTACATATCACCCTTTTCACATCTCATGTGTCCCGGTTGCTGTCATCACTCGACTCTACCTCATTTTAGATGCATCGCTCCTCCTCTTCCACACTTCCACAATGGTAGTAGGCTCACTCCTCCTTTTTCGCTCTGAGGCGTTCTCTCCCGTGATGCTTGGACAGCACTTACGCACAATTCTTTAAGAGAGACTTTATCGGCAAAGACCGATAAAGTATTTTGTCTTGTGTCGTGAGATAATTAATTTCATCACTGACCGTCATCATTGTCGTCGACAGTCAACGAAGTTTCATTTCTCCTCATCCTATTCTCTCGTTCATAACTTTCTCTTATCATAACTTTCTCTTTCATCCAATCAATCTGCTCTCGACCCGCCCACCCTCGCCTTCGTCATACGACACAGTGCGTCCGGGTGAGACACTCTCCCCGGCCGCGCGACCAGAGTCTGCGTTAGCGTTCGAGCTAGCGCTGACCTCTCACCCACATCCTTGCGTGTCGTATGTAACCAATTTATTATAAGAATAATTACAAGATCGGATCATCGAAGGCGACACAAGAACGCGCTATGAAAGTAAGAAAAAAAGTTTATACACAAGACGCCGGCATCGCAATTAGCAATGTACTGATGTATCATAATGCATATTATTTGACTTGTTTCATTCTCATTCGTCTGCTATACATCTTCTCGTTTTCCTCATAGATGCAAGAGTGATTGTATGCTTTCTTATGAGCAATTTCGGACTTCATCACATCGTGTTTAGGGAACTTGTAGATTGTCAACTCTGCGAACCTCGAACTTCTTACGAAGGCACTTCACTGTGATTCAATCGCAAAGGATCATCGATCCTCAAAACCTATATCGAACATTTTCAAAGAAACTCTAGCTGGAAACAAAAGCACATGTACAAAAAGAGAGTGGTGCAGAGGAAGAGACTGAGTACAAACAGCGCGATGGAGGACGGGAAGAAAAATCCATTGTATAAATGCAACAGCAAAACGAAGGTGATTGTGCCGACAAGTTTGATAAGCGCAGCGGCAAGAAGCAGGAGGAAGAGGAGCAAGAAAGGGGAAAGCAAAACGGAAAGAGGAGAGGAGACGTACAGAGAGGAGAGGAAAGAGGAAGAAGGAAGGAAGGAAACTTATAAATACAATCTTTTGATATAGATAAAGCAATCACAGCAGGAATCCCAGAAATTGCGCGGAACGTACAACATAGACGAGAGAAAGGAAATGGAGAGAAGAAAGAAATGAAAAGGATCATCATTTCATCATGAGATCGTTAACACAAAGGGGCTGATTTAGCCCTCATCTATCGCAGCAGGGGATTTGGTGTGTTGCTTCGACGCGTTCGTATTTGTTGAAGGGGGCGAGCGCCCTTCACTCCCGGGACTCCTTCGCTTCGGAGCACTCGACTCCTCACCTCCTTTCGAGGCACCCGCTACATTACCTCTTCGCTCGGAGCTCTCATTGGCGTCCTCGACTTTCACTCTAGGGGGAGCACTCGACGCAATTTGCGAAGAAGAGGGCGCGGATCTTGAGGCAGGCATGCTAGCAGGAGGTTCGAATCGCATCGCAGAAACCGACGGACCTCTCCCATGTCCATGTTCAACCGAAGGCGCAGGAGAACTTGCTTCCGACCGACTCGTACTCCATCTCACACTGTTATTGCTGTTCCCAGCCGCCAATCCAGGACCAGTCATATACGACGCGTTCGAACCAGTACTAGTGCTCAAGGTCATGCGCAACAGCGGGGAAACACTTCGTTGTTGACGCGACATATCAGGCGAAGAGATCAAGTCGGAACCAGAGGAGCCCGTCGCGGGAGGTGCTGACCTCGTAGGAGCGATGCCAGGAGCGGGTGCAGGTGCAGGAGGAAACGTATATGAATCTGGAGCTGTAGGATAACTTTGATCTGGTTGGATGTCCATGTCAACATCGGCTGTATCACTTTCGATCCTACGGCCCTTTCCAGATAGACCATTCACAGACGGCCTCTCGGCGCTTTTTGAAGTGACCGAAATGCCACCACCCGGTCCCGAAGGCAAATCCTGATCCATAGGGACAACACCCGAATCATTCCTGCCTGCGCTCCCCAGCGAACGCTCAAGCTGATTGACGCGAGTTTGAAGTCGCAAAACCTCCTCCTTCCAACCTCTGGTAGCCTCTGAGACCGCCTGAGCAACGGCCCTGTTGATAGCATCTGCAGATGGCCCAGCACGAGCAGAACTAAGCTCTTCCTTCAGACGAGCTACCTCCGCCTTCTCCACCTCCACTTCACGAACCACCTTGCCAACACGAGTGAGCTGCTCACCAAACCAGCACTTCAGCGTGCGGGCATCCGCCAACGCATCATAAAATTGCTCAAACGGCGCAAGGAAGGCCTGCTTCTCCGCCGCAGTGGGTCCGTGAGTCCCAACAGTGTTCGCAGTCAGTCCTTGTCCACTAGAGGAACCTGCAACCGCTGGTGCTTTCGCCGCATGGAAAGAAGTCGCTGGAGTCTTCGGCATCATAGGAAGCGCAAGACTGGCGTTTGTAGGCTGGCTTAAACGCACGTTCGCAGTCTCGGTTGTCGTCCCCTGCGCTCTTTGCATGCTCAATCTCGTGGGCGTAGGCGGAACATGACCAGGGATGACCCGTCGAGGCCCAGCACTTGGCGGAACAGGACCACTCGCAGCGACCACCTTCCCAGCTTGCGCCTGACTTTGGTTCGAGATCGTAGGAAGTCCTGGAAGAGATGGGATTGTCATAGGGAAACGACCGGCAGTCTGTCCCGGTCGTGGGACTGCTGGGGCACTCTGAATTGACGGCTGCAGAGCCAAGTAGTTGCTTCGCGAACGAATCGACTGCTGCGAAGGCACCTGCAAGGGGCTCTTCACGAGCGCCGGCTGGGCTTGCGCATTAGCCGAGTTCAACGCGAGCTGACTAGGCGTCTTGCGAATGCTAGCAGAGTTGGTTGAGGTTTCGGTATCTCTGGGACTCACGACCACGATATCTGCAGGCTTGTTGCCACGTCCTCCCAGCTGCCCGGCTCGCCTCATCGCGAAGCTGGTGGGTGGGGGAGGCAACGCGTTCGCCAGAGCTGTAAGACCTTGAGAAGCGAGATGAGCTGCTTGAGATTGTTGCTGCTGTTGATGTTGCTGCGTGTGATTGACGTTTGATTGAGACGCAGACGGCGGAGGAGCCGGTTGCTGGCCATGAGGATGAGACGTGGGTGGGGAACGTTGCTGAGGATTTGTCGTTTGTCCGTGGTATGGACGCGGCTGCGGCGGATTGTGCGTGCTTTGGCTAGGAACAGCGTGATTTGCAGGGCTGTTTGTCCGAGCAGGCCCTCCGGCGCCGTTGGACACTCTTCCAGGGACGGCTCCCTGTCTCAAGACTGGGCTGGAACTCGGATTGGGATTAGTAGCATGAGCGTTCGAGTTGCCTGTCGAGGACGCAAATGCGACCGAATTTGCAGCTGGTTGAGGTTGTGAGCCCGAGTTTGAGTTCTGACGTTGAAGGCCACCGTTAGGACTCGGACCTGTTCCTCGTTTAACCGGCGTTTGATTCGACACCAAAGAAGATCCAGGAGGCGGGTTAACGATGTTGACTGAGGGAACCACCTGGAGGGCAGGCAGACTGCCTCTTCTAGCGAGGATATCGCCATGCAATCCCGCAATGCTACCACGCTTACCAATAGGCGGACTTGCAGCACCACCATCAACACCTGCAACGCTTCCCCTTCGGCTCTCGATAAGCGCTTTTTGCTTCTGCTTGAGATTGAGCATGGACCGCACTTGCTCGATAGCGGCTGGGTCGCCCTTCTGAATCGTGAATCCCATGACAACGGGTGAAATGGGCGTTGACCCGGCCCCAACTGGGTTGAGAGACGGTGAAGGCGAGCCTAGCACTAGATTTGACGTGTTCAGACCCAACGAGGAATGTGTCTGGGAAAGAGGGTGCGCTGCATTGCTACCGGAAATCGTGAACCTTCGCCTTTTGGGTGGCGGTCGGGAAAGAGAAGGCGCAGGGGTAGCGCCGCCGCTAATGGTCGTCAGATGGGTATCTCTGCTAGGGGGGACAGGCGAAGAGTCATGGCGAGCTTGAGAGGGTTTTTGTCGAGAAGCATGGGGTCTGGCAGGTGAAGGAGAACGAGAAAGCTTGTCGTACGCGTCGGTGTGCTCCGACTTTATGACTCTATTGCTTGGGGGAGGGGGCGGCGGGGTGTCGTCGCTGCTGGTGTTCCCATCGAGGAAAGCAAAGTAAATGCGTGGAAATGGAAAACGAGAACTAAAATCAATGCGCACCCGGAAGATTCATATCCATCATCGTCATGATCATTATTGCGCACGGAGGAAAGAGACGTCGACGGCGCTCGGGGTCGTTTTCGAGGCAGAGACACGCCGCCCCCCGTCTGCTGGTTGTACGGTGGGCGACTCGACGACGGCGGGGCAGGTCGCTGGCCTGCTGGCGGGGCACCACGCGAATGGACGGGTGGGGATCGGGTGCTGCTCTCCCTCGACTGGCTATGCGAGTCTGCCCGTTCGCGACGATGGTGGCTGCCGCTACGGTGATGGCTCTGAATGGGAGGAAGAGCCCTGTCGTCGTTGCCCGACAGCGAGCTGAACGCCTGTGCGAAGGAAGGCAAAGAATGGACGGCTTGAGCTCGTTCGGTCGTCGGTGGGGGCATGATGGGCGATCTGCTCCCCGTCTTCAGGGCAGACGGTGGCGAAAGCGACGGCGCCGGGCTCGACGTCGTGGTCGTCGTGGTCGTCGCAGCGAGCGTTCCCGTCGCTGTCGCTGTCGACGACGAGCGGAAGGATGTGAGAACGGTAATGGTGAGAGCGCTTCTAGCCGGATAGCGTGGTTAGCGAGGGTGTTGGCTGCAGGGTCTCGGCCTCTCTGCAAACAACTATAGTTGTATACTATTGTCCTCGACGGCGAGCAGAGCGTCGGACTCGTCGTTGTCGTCGTCGTCGTGGACGACGCGGGGAGAAAGATGAAACAGACAGCGAACAAGATGAAACAGCCCTTCAAATGATGGCCAAGCAGCACATTTTCTTGATGCGAGGGCACAGCTCGCCTTTTTTCTGATTTACATGACTTTTTGATACAGATGGCCGTCAAAAGGCACTGTTCTGTTCGACAGATATGATCTTATTTCCTCTTTACCTTCTTCCGCACCGCGAGCTCCGTCACTTTCCGCGTCTCCAATTGCGCGCTTGATCCCGCGGTTTCCTCTCTGTTCTCCGTCGTGATGCTCCCGTAGATGAAGGACTGGTAGGTGTCTGTCGACGCGACGGGCTCTGGGAATGGGTTAGGCGAGATGTCGTCGTGAACGTTCCCGGGGGGAGCCAGCTGACTTCGCTTCGTCTCTCGCTCCGGCGTCCTGCGGTCGAAGCTGGGAGGAGGAAGATCACTCGTTTCCAGCCTTGGTGGAGCATCCGTTTCCGCGCTTGCTGTATTTGTGATAATCGTAGACGTCGTTGTTGTTATTGTCGTCGCCGTTGATAGTGCTGTACCCTCGCACATCCCACGAATAGCATTCTCCAGGATCTCTGTTCCCCGAATCGCGCCATCTATCGACGCAAAGTCCGTGTTGCGCATCGACATAAGAACGCGCCGATTCATCTGGAACGACACCTGGCCCGGCTCAGGCGCCAATGGATTGCTCGACGCCGACGATCTCGACGGACACGGAAAGACAGCGACAAAGAACCCGGTCAATGCTCCCGAAATGCACTCCTGCCGGAACGACATACGCTCCCAGAACTCGTCCGTGCCCACCTTTCCCAGCTCGCCATGGGGCCTCGTCTCCTTCTCGCGCTCCTTAGCTACTACCTCTTCCTCATCATCTCTTCCTTGCGAAGACGACGCATCTGCTTGTTTCGACGTCTTCGGTCGTTTCCTCTTGGGAGAAAGCACACCTTCCACCTGCGTAGTGCAAGCGATCTCGTCCATGAAACGCGTCTTCGGGTCATCATCGAAACTTGGGATGAAGTGCCCTAGATTGTAAGGAGTCGCCGTTTCATCCTGAACATACGGCAAAGGCACCTCTTTCTGTGCGTAGGGGTGGCCGTACGTCCATTGACCCGGAGTGCGGGAGCTCTGCGAGGCCCCCGCGTGCAATTCGCCAATCGCCTGCAAGGCTTCCTCCTCGTCCAGGCCTGGAATGAGCCACCAATACCGCGCGCCCGCACCGGTGACGCCTGAAAGGACGGTCTTCCACCACTTACAGAGCTTCTCTGGGCTCAGCACCTTCTTCCCCTCAAACTCGCTCGAGTTTGGAAACAGGTACTGGCCCTGCGAACGCGCAAATAGGTGCACCCAGACCCTCTCGACTCCTGCCTGAGGTCGCGTCGCAGGATCCGTGAAGAAACTAATGAAAGCGCTCATGATCGCGGTGGTTGGTGCAGGCCTTTTCCCGCGAGCTGTCGTGTCGACCTTCACGATTGAGACGACCGTTGACTTCGTATATGGTATGTTGAATATCCCTGCTTCGACGGCGAGCACCAGCACTCGCTGTCCTAAGACTTCCTCGGAAACGACGATAAGAACGTCCTGAGCGTAAACACGAGGTGGACGACGCTGTTTCCTATCCCCGCTGGTTGTAGGTGTCGCGTAGGGGTATAATCCACTGAATTTTCGAGGAGAAGAAAGCAAGACATGAAGATGAAATGTTCGCGAGCCTGGTAGTGTCGCGAGTGCTTTGAGGAGGTGGTCGCGCAAGTTCATCGCGTCGCCGGCTTTGTCGTGGCTCGCAGTCCCTTTTTGGACTTTACATAAGCGCCCCGTTAGACGCTGCAGCATAAATTGTTCTTTGTGCCTACAGATCTTTCTTTTTTTATTGCTAAGCTCCTCCCCAGTTGATGTTCATCCATTCAGTCCCCTTCCTTGTTCCTATCGGAGACCACAAATCATCGTTCTCAACCATCTGATCAATCGGCGCGCATGGCTCTTTCTTGTGTCTCTTCCAGTCTTTCTTCTGGCAAGAAACCTACCGACCATCCAAACGACTGGGAATTTAGCGGCTTTATACAGGCAATGACGGCGAGAACGTACCGAGCAATAGTAGGTCCATTTGCAATTGCTGCAAGCCTTCAATGGACACTCTTCATCCTTTTCCAGCCAAACTTTCAAACACGAAGGGTTGGCACAGAACGCGAGTGCTGTGTCTCCTTCCTTCAAATTCTTATGTTTGAAAGATCAGAAGTAGCGAGGTGGAGATGTCTCAATGACACTCACTTTTCCCTGGTACGCCATCTGACGACTTGTTGGCTTGCTCATTTCTTGTCGTCGCTTGGACAACACTAGCTTTTCTCGCAATTCTCGGAAGTGCTTTTCGTCGTGAAGAAACGGGCATTTCGCGTCTAAGCAACCTGATTCTCGTGCAAAAAACTAGAAAATGAAAATCAGCCTAAACACGTCCGTAGTTGTACACGTCGCAATGAGTCCTTACCATGCAAGGAATCATACTCTTCGGAATATCTTTCGCCTTGAGCTCATCAAAAAGACGGTCCCAATCCGCATTTCCGGTTGTACCATCATGACTGTTGTAGTTGTGCATCGGGCAGTAAAAGTTCTTCCCTTCCCCGATAACGTAGAGTATCCCGCCTTCCGAACACTTCCAGGATTCTTCCAGGCAGTGATGGCATTCTTCCAACACGTCTTTCGGAATCGTTCCGTCAGAATTAGGCCTCAGCTTCATCCCACCAGTGTTCTTCAGCTTATAGTCTTTGTACTCGCTGAAATCTAATCCCTGGACAGGGAACAGTTGGCATAGCTTATAGTCAGGCGTTTCTTCGACGACGGCGTATTTCTTCAGGAGACATGCTCGGAGAATATGATAGCGTTCCACGTTAAGAGCTCCCTGGCTTTTACCTTGCTCGTAGGCTTCGTGGTGCAATCGTGGATCGGGAGCGTATCGCTGGTAACGCGGCATGTCTCAGCTAAAGGTCTCCGTTGACGCTCGCGCTGGATCAAATTTTTAAAAGAATTAGTCTCCTATTCGAATATCTCGTGGATTTTAAAGACTTACAGAGTTGTTTTGATGATATTTGATGCGCTTTTTCGAGTGCAAGCCTTTTGGACGTCGCGGCTAAGGAGAAGGTGAAAGGAGAAAATTTGACGCGTCGTGGTCACCTGAGGGATGTTCGCACGACATCGAATATCTTTTCCCAACATTTTCTGAAATTCTGCCAGCTTCAAGCTCTCCTCATACTTCACTCCGCTGCAACACGAAAGGTCAGTAACATCCTCGAAGATTATACCAGAACTCTTTGAACACTTTCTGTAGGAAATGGCGAGCACAACGTGCCCGCTTTCCTCATCGCTCCGCCGATGGGTCGGGTCCTCGTCGTCCTCGATCCCAAAAGCTCACAGCTCGCGAACATACGCAACCCGACGCCCCGAAAAGCCCCCAGCACGCTTCCCCGACCCTCTGACGAGCACACCAGACATCTCAGCAGTCAAACTGCCCGACGGCGTGACATTCTTCCGCCGCCCTCCCCCAAGCGCGCCGACCCCGCTCTCAACCACGCTTGACCCCTCCTCGCCCCTCCTTCGCCCTCTTTCAACATCAACATCAGCTGCGACTTCGAACGAAACAGAACCCACCACCACCGTCCCACCCCGCCTCCACACACCCCGCGTCTTCCCCTCCAACCAAGTTTTATCCGACGCCGACTTCGAGAAAATGCGCCAGCTCCGCGCCGAGCAGCCTGAAAAGTACACAAGAGGCCGGCTGGCCAAGATGTTTAACTGCGCGCCTTTCCTCGTGGGGCAGATGGCGCCTCTCGAGTCTCTCCCCCACAAAGATGCTCTTGAAAAGAGAGAGAAACTTCACGAGGAGGTGCGAAGTCAATGGGGAGAGAGGAAGCAGTTAATAAGAGCGATTCGGAAAAAGAGGAGAGAGTTCTGGTAGTGGTAATGTTTATTGGTGCGTTATTCAACGTTGTAGATTTGTCGCAGCCGTTCGCTGACTTCGATTCTTGAAGTTTTATTCTTGTTATCTCTCTGAGTACGAAGAATACGAAATCGATACTCTTCAATCCTCACCCTAGTCTTACCCAGCTCTGGATACCAGTAGTGAGGCGATGATAATCCAACTGATACACAAAAGTGAATGCAAAGCGTTGAAATCCATAATTTTCCAAGTTTCGCCCCCATTCGCCCCCTCAAAGAACGTTCACGTATTCATGGTGAGAAGATTAATGAAATTGAAATGATGCTAATGAACAGATGGAGGATGTGCTACAGATACAAGAATTGCTAACTATCGATGCGCGTAATTAAAGCTTGCTCTTCGAGGGTGAACCGAACTGGGACTCAGTTACTCCCTTGCCCATAGCTGCGGTCGATGAAACACCGCCAGTGACGGTCTTTAAAAGGTTGTCGACATAGTCGGCACCACTCCACTATCGTAGAATGTTAGTTTTTCAAACTCTCGACGAAATCTGCATGTTAACTAACCTTCTGATGCGTCAAAACATCGCAGCCAATTTCCCTCTCTCGTCTCTGGATGAGCTCGACATACGCCTTCATGCCCTCCTCCTTGAATGCCCTCGCAAACAAATCAGAGATGTAGCCGTTCGAGTGCAACCCTCCGAGTGTGATGAACTGCCACACGAAGCCCAACTTTCCGAGCTCCCAGACGAAGTCGCGCATCTCGCGGTCTCCCAATCCTGCAGCCTCCCAGTTGAACGACGGCGACAGGTTGTACGCAAGCCATTGCTCAGGATACACCGAGTGTACACCGTCTGCGAATTCACGAGCTTGCGAGAGGATCGGCTTCTTCGTCTCCATCCATAAGAGATCGGAGTATGGCGCGAAGCACACAGCACGGTTGACGGCGCATTGAGTTCCGCCCTGGTAGCGGTAGAAGCCCTCACGGGTGCGCGGTGCATCCCAATCCCAGAACGGAAGAGTCTTGAGCCCGTACTTGCTCTGGGCAGTCTGGACGGCAGCGGAGTAGGAGAAGTGAGCGGTGGTAGAGATGAAGTCGGCAATTTTACTGGAAGAGGTGCCTTGAGATCGGAGGGCGCCTGCAAGGACGGAAGAGAAAGTCTGAAGGTTCGCCTGCTCGATCCATCGGTCTTCAACTTCCTGGAGCGCGTCGCCGGTCTTGCCCGAAGCTTCGGCCTCGTTCATGATGGTGACGAGAGGACGAAGTGAAGAATTGGTAGAGCCGAGGATGAAAGCATGGTCGCGCTCGTCGACGTTGGTGGTAATGAGAGTCGCAGCTTCCGAGTCCGTTCGACAGACGACGAGGTTTTCGACACCCATGATGTCCATCTGCAAACGTATCGCGACGAGACGGTTAATGTGCTCCTGGATCGGGACGAGGACCTTCCCGGCCATGTGTCCGCACTTCTTCGTCCCGGGCGCTTGGTCTTCGATATGAATACCTGCCGCACCCTTCTCGACGAAGAGCTTCGTCAGCTTCATGACTGCAGTCAATCCACCGTGACCAGTATCTGCGTCAGCGACGATGGGGCGAAGGTAGTCGACTGTTGGCGTGGACTCAAGTTCGGAGACGGAGAGGTGGGAGCGCGCCTCGCGTTGTTTTCTGTCGTGGAAGAGCTGGGCCATGAAGAGGTGCTCGACTTTGTTGGGGACGGTGTTCGAGGGGTAGTCAGCAAGATCTGGGCCAGGTTCGTTGGTGGAAGACGCCGTGCTGGAGGTTTGCCACCCCGAAACGTAGACGGTCTCGAGGTATTTTGCCATCTGGGTAACCTGCACTGGATCAAGCCTGGGTGACGTCCTTAAGATTCTCATCGAAGGAAACGAAAGGACTTTACTTACGCGCCATAGGTGTGCGACGGTGTCTTAGTCTTCCAGTGCTCGACAAGGAGAGCCCATAGCTTTTTGCCCATAAGATCCGAAGGATATTGAATGGGAATTGTACCGCGCTTCGATACGACCTGCGGCGCGGTGTAAGGACGTTTTACTTTGGCAAAGCGCGGACCCTAGACTGAGTAGTCAGGCTGGTGCATCTCCCTCATATTCGTGATGTGACTCACCTTCCATCGCTGCTCAAGTTCGCGGACCTCCTGCTCAAACTTAGCACGTTCAGCACTCATTGCAGGTTTGCGGAGAGGCTCTAAAAAGCTGTAAAGAAGGAGAGGGAACGTCGTGAAAGAAAAGGCGAACGAAAGGGGGGACCTAGAGGGTTGCGCGGAAGGTGGAATGTATGCAGCTCCTTTATACGTTCGGGGCCCATGTTATGTACGGAGGTGGTTTCGTCGAGGCATGTGATTTCCTTTAGAGTGTCCATTGCCGTGTATGGGCATCCGGCCAGCACCGATTGCCTGCCCGACTCTTCCTCCTCGTCCAATCCTCCTGCTCCGGACTCGAAACATACGCAAGAACGACGTTACCGCCGCAAAACACGTCCACAGTCGCGCCAGAGAACACGCCTTTACTCTTTATCACCGACCTCCAACGATGCGCTCGAGCGGCGGGAAGTCAAACAACGCTCTAAATACGCATCTCTTCCCGGCCAACGAGCAAGAACCTCCCACTAGTCTCTTGGAAAAGCGAGTAGAATTACCTGGGTGGGCGTACGGTCGTCGTGGATGGGAGGGGGGAGAGATGGGGCGCCGACAGATGGATTCCTCGACGCCCCGTAGAAATCCGTCGCAAAAGACCGCGAACCGTTCCGAAGGTATGAGCTCCGATCGATGAGCCGGTTGCACGCGACTGTCGGTCGTACCAACGAGAAATCCAGACGACGTTCGAGTAAATGCGGGGAAGCGTCGCTACCCCGCCTTCCGTAACAAATTTGAC
This sequence comes from Schizopora paradoxa, assembly GCA_001020605.1. Classification (NCBI taxonomy): domain Eukaryota; kingdom Fungi; phylum Basidiomycota; class Agaricomycetes; order Hymenochaetales; family Schizoporaceae; genus Schizopora; species Schizopora paradoxa. Next base: position 86,475 of record KQ085938.1, read on the forward strand.
AGCGGCGATCTGCTTCCCGCAGTTTCTACTCTTTTTAGATTTTTAACTACTCCAGGCGATTTACGGACCCGGCCAGCAAGCGGAAGACCTATGAGTTGTTTCTGAGTATATCGACCATTGTTGCTACAGCGTTTCATTGATGAGTGCAAGAACATACGTGTAGTATCAAGATGGAAGGACGTGCATACATCCTATTTTACCCTTTCGAAAGCCGATTGGAAGGGTGACATACGGAATTGATCATTCACGAGCTTCAGTTTCAGGCTTCAAATATGCATTCCTTTTATTAATTTCCAGTATCTACTCTTAACTACCACCTTCGAAGCTTCTACCGAAAGGATATATGTCCTGTACTGCTTGTACTTGTATAGAGTTGTGCGCAATGGCAGGTGAAATTGGTGAATATCAAACACGGATTTCGGAACTTCCTTCGCGAAGAGTGGAGTGCTGCTGAGAAGGAATTTCAAAAGACTACGCCAATAGAAAGCGAGGCCTTGTATCATTTATCTTACTCACTTATTTCCTTTCCTTGTTGCTTGTGCTGTACTTGAGAACGAAATTTCGCCAGGATGAGAGGCCCATTGACATTACGTAAATAAGCACCTGCTTAATTTGGACTCAGGGTTCTCCCGACGAGCATCCCGACGTTTCGCGTGCTCACTGCTCTTTGCCAACATCATGGCCGCCGTCGCGGTCAACGGCGAGGCGTCAACGAGCGCGGTCCCAAGCCAGGAAGACAAAGTCAGATATGATACGCTCAAGAAAGAGCTTGCCGAGCAGCTCAACAAGAAACGTGCTACCGAACGATCATTGGTGAGCCTGCTGTATTTCGATCTTCAGTCTGCGCGAATCCTGCCATCGCGTCTTCATGCAAAGTATCTCGTATCTATTGGCCATACATGCTGAAAGAATTTTACAGGCGCAACTGGAGTATCAGCTGTACAACTTCGAAAACTCGTACTTGACGGAGACGATGGCACACAGTGGCGGGAATGTGATTTTGGGCTTCGAATCATATCACAAGACGCAGAGCTCGGGCAGGCGGAAACACGACATCCAACCCAACGACCGGATGTTCTCATCGAGTAGCTTAACGTTCCAAAAGGTGCGTGCCCCTACCCATTCCCTCGAAATAGAACTCGGAACGTTGAGAGTTTTGTGTTAGCAGTCCCTCGAACTCATCGGCGAAGGAGAAGACGGAGGAGCAGGATTCGACGGCGACGGCGGCTACATCCCCAACAGCTCTGGAACGGCCTCGACCAACATCACGCTCTCCCTCGCCCCCTCCGGGTCCATTCGCGGTGGGTCGCGCGGGCCCACGCCGGGGCTCACGACGGTCGTCCTCCCGCCGGCCCAGTCCGCATCTTCGAGATCGGAAGCAACTCCTCCGCTCACGGCCGCGCAGCAGAAGAAAGCGCGCGACAAGGAGTACCAGCGCCGGAAGCGCGCGAGCATGCGCAATGCTGTGAGCGTTACGGGCGACGAGGACGAGGGATCTATCACGGGGAGTACTAGTACTGCGAGGAGAGGAACGAAACGACCAAGACCGTCAGACGACGATTGACTGGCGCACTCGTAAGCAAACATTGTTGTATCATTATTGTGTACATCATCTTTTATTTCTACACCTACACCAAAAATACATGCTAAGTTACAGCACTTCATACGACTAACAATAATTTATGCGTCAAGCGTCCGATCTACACCTGCCTCATCCTCGTCGACTCCCTTCCATCGAAGAATCGAAAACCGGTGATTAACACCCTTCAACCTCGGCACACACGTCCCCAGCCCCGTACTCCCTCCACAACCACCAGTCGCGTCCATCGGATACAGAAAGACGACCTCTCGGACGCGCGAGTGCAATAACGCCATGGTGCACATCAGACATGGCTCATGTGTCGTAAAGAGCGTTAGGCCCGTCAGAAGATAATGCATGCCGTTGCGTTGTGTCACCGGCGGAGGAGTAAAGGACGTCGCGCTCGAAATGGCGGATGATATTGCAGATATTTCTGACGTCGACGCTAGTTGCATGTCGGAGGATGGGGTTGCAGGAGTGGGTGAGATACTCTTGCTAATTTGTGAAGCCCGCCAGTCTGCAACCCGCCGAACGACGTTCAGCACCGAGTGGCGCAGAGGATGGGACATTGATTCGCGGGTGTCATGTGCGATGAACGACGTAAGCATCCCCGACTCATTCTGTACATCTTCATCATAAGGAACTGGGACGTATGACACGATCGGCAGCTGTGAATAATTAGCATATACCTTACGATATTGGTTTTGCATACTTGCCTCTCCATCTGATTGTGCTTGCGTTGCAGCATCCCGGAGAACATTTACAGCATCCCAAGCCCATGCTGCCTGTCCCCTAGTCCAGGGTTCTCCCTCCCCCGTTCTTTTGGGAGAATACACTGTCGGCCAGAGTGCAGTTTTGAGTTGGAGCGACGTGAACGTCTGAGCTGCAAACAATGGAACTTCCGTAATGTATGGCTCAGAAAGAGCAAGGGAGAGGTCCTCGGGTACTGACGGAGGAACATGAAGGTCGTCGCGAAATTTATCGAGTAGAAGACTGCTCTTCGAAGGCGGATCTTTCGTGTGTCGGATGCGCTTCAGATGCTGCAGGTCATTGGTTTCAAGCCCGCACTCCTTTATCCATCTGATTTGATAGATTATCTGGAAATCAAGACTGTAAGTAAAGGAGGACGTACGTGAGCAAAGCTGCTGTCTTTCTTTTATCCAAGATGTCTGCCGCCCAGACCTTTACTACGCTAGCATATCAATAAAGACGTGAATACGACGGCGCGAAGAGCAATGAACACGGACTTTTGCGGATCGATTCAGCGTCTTCTTCGATTATCCGATCTTCGTCTGGGATGACGTTCGTTCTGGCGAATGGCAGCTCGTCTTCAGGCAGCACTTCGGTAGAGTTTGAGCCGGCAAATGGATTTTGAGAGATATTCGCATCTCCGTTCTCTTGTCCAGTCTGAGAAGTACAGGCGACCGCGTCTGCGTTGTCGAACCAAAGCTGATGTCCGTAGAAGATGCAGAGTTCCTCGTCCGGCGCGACATCTCTGCAAGTGGTGTATGTTATCGCCTCCGAGGACGTGTTGATCGAAAAGGAAACATTCGGGGTTTCTGAATGATTATACAGAGATCCTGGAAAACATAGCACATCAAAATGCGGTGAACAAGAAGTGAATCTGTCGTGCACATACCCCATCCCAGCGCGAGCGCCATGCGTCCATCGGGCCACTTGAAGGTGTAATGGTCAAGGAGGGTGTGTTTTCCATGCTTCGAGTACTCTTCTTCAGTAAACAATAGGACAGGGCTCGACTCCAAGACAGTTCTAGCAGCAATGGCGTCGGTCGCTATGTCAATAGCTGTCAGACCCTCGGTATATGCAGCTGAAACGACTGTCCTCGCACCGAATACACCGCGTCCTTTGCCTTTCGATGTTGCTACCCGGCATCTCCTCCCATGAAAGAACAAGGTGGCATTTGTATTGTCGTCAGCCATGCAAGTTTCGTACGACGAGAGTGAGTTGAGGGTAACTGGGCCAGAATGGTCGTGTGGTTCAGAAGCAGTCCACGGACGAACCTTATTTTTTGGTCATGACCACCATCTACTCTTCCCGCACAACTCGATAACAATCCCATTTTGAAAGCAATCTATGCAAGCACGGTGCGCAGCTCGAAGTTCCAGTCGTAGAGGGCGGTGGAAAACTACACACCTTTGAAGCTCCAGCTCTCAATGACGTTGCAATTCTGGGTGTGACGCGTCGACATCGACACTCGTACTAGTACTCTTAGTAACTCTATAGATCTAGGACGTTGAACCGTGACAATGAACGAGGTCTGACTCGGAGCTCCGAGTCGCGACTTGGGAAAAGATTCCATCACGACACCCTTCCAATATCGTACAACCTGGCTCAACTCATCTGAGTGATATTGTAGCTCATCAATGAGCATGCTCTCAACCGCGAACTTATGGCAGAAGCTGCCCCGATGAAGCTCAAGAGCAAATGCATAGGTTCGTTCTGGTACCGTAACACGGAGAAGCTGCATTTTGACTAACGCTCATCATTAGGATTCACTGAGGTATCAAGGCACAAGCGAGAAGTCGCGAAGTTTTCGGAAAACGACGCGTCGTGGAGAACCGATCGAATGTCGATGAACGAGATTACGTCGGTGGTATGTATCGTTTCCAAGATATATTATCCGCTGAATAGCAAATCAAACAGACGGAAGGACGGGGTCAAATATGAGAGAAAGCCGCGCCCCTAATCACTGCGCAGGCGATAACGCTGACTGTACAGTACGCCCCAGCCTATGAATTGCGTGCTGGGACCAAAGATTGTGGAGTTTAATGCGCTGTTGTGCGGGTCAAAGAATCATCTTCAGCATCATGTCGATTGCTGATTGGTTCAGACTGACGCCGACGCTATTCTTGTGACTGCTTCCCATCGGCTTCGTTCTGGTGGACGGCGAAAGCTCCAGCCTTGTGACGGCCCTTGTCTCCTTCCTCTCCTCGTTACATCCCCTGCATCTGCGGTTCCTCCTCAAGAATAAAAGATCATAGTCTGTCACAGTGCTGTGCCTCATCGTCCACTGCTAGTCTGCACATTCCGTATCACAACAAATCAATATGATAATTTGAAGTTGGTGAGTCTTTCATTTGGATTCTCTAATATGTGCAGAGAATTGTAAGTTGACGTATCTGCAAGATCTTTCCGCAGCCACAAGGCTCGGGACTCTCGATCGGATTGACTTGGAAATGTATGTGATTGGAATTGTACACCGTTGAGTTCTATTGATTTGGCGCATTTTTTAAAAAGAAGCGGCATAGCAAGCACTGGGAACAATAACCACCCTTCCCCAGACCAAAAGGTTGGCAAAACGGAATTCAAAAGGTAAATACTTGTCAAATCAATACATTCGACGGTCAAAATGCGAGCAAGATTTTAACCTGCCAGTTTTGCCTAGCATTTTGCAGAGTTCAAGGGTGGCTTTTGCTCCCAGTGAAGTACATCGCTGAAGACGCTTTCGATGAATTCTTTCAGCAGGTCTATTGAAAACAAGCCGGAGGCACATCTCGGTGTTGGTGGCCTCCCTTCTGACCTGGCCGAATCGAGATACACCACTTCAAAAGAACTGCTAATGCAGCTGAACAGAGTGTTCAAAACTTCTCTCAAACTCGATTGCCACCGTCTCGAACAACTTCTCGAATCCTTCATCTCGCAAGGGCTTGACTTCGGGGCAATCTGTGCACGATCGCGGCGCATATGGCCCAGACCCCTCGATCCTATCCGCCGCGACGAAGTGTGGTGGAGTATCAAGGAAGGAAAATCTTGGTCAGAAATTGAAGCTGTCGAGCGTTTCTCTTTTATGGAGCGCCTAGGGACGGTCAATACATTTGTTCACGACGCCGACCCAAATGATACACAGAATGCCGTCAAGCCTGCGGTTAACAACAAACCACGACGTCTATGGGATCTACACGCAAATCGTATCATCCCTTATCACTATTCCTATCTTCTACGAAGCCACTCCAGTGCCAAAGTCATCGCAGAGGATTTCTTCTTCTGTGTGATCGAACACGATTGGACGAATGACGAAGAGAGGTTTTATACCCCTATTAACGAATATAAATGGCATGTTCCCCTGCCGAAAAACGTTGATTTAGAAGCGATCCGTAGATTGTTACTCGACAAGGGGCAAGAGTACGCGTGGCTGGATGTGCTTTGTCTCTGTCAGGAGAGTCAAGATCCAGTCAAAGAGGAGGTTCGTAGGGAAGAGTGGGCGGTAGATTGGCCTATTATCCGTGGTTTGATCGAGCGTCGTTCCAGTTGGGTTTTGAAGTGCTCATACAGGGACAATCGCGTTGAATTCTCTAGCCGGTAAGGTGGCAGACTAAACTATACCAGCTATGCAGTCTCACAAATTTATTCAGATCCCCTATTACTGGCATTGAAAAGTTAAAAGTGGGCGTTCCGATGCAGGAGGAAGCTATTTTGCATCCCGACGTCCTAAATTCCAAGCAAGCCGACGTCCATTATACGGGTGCAGAGCAGATCGTAGGGAAATTGAATGAAATATTCAACACTACACTCGCCGTCGATCCCCTGCGAGATCTCCTCGACTCACTTATCTCGCAAGGACTAGACTTTGGCTCCATTTATGCTCGCTTGCGCCCTAATGTGGACCCACTCTCCATCAAAACAAACTTTCTGTGGCCAATGGAGTCGACCGGTGGCCTCAAAACTCTGGATCTTCCGAACGCGCGTACCAGTAAAGGGAGAGATCGGGAGGACGTTACCTTCAGAGCCATTTCTATCGGAACGGCCTTTGCGGAGCGTCATGGAAAGTTAGATGCTCAAGACCGAGAGAAATCGATAGATGGACAATCCATAGTGAACCAGACAAGTGTCAAACCTCGTCGACTCTGGGATTTGCTCGCCAACCGCGTTGTCCCGTATGAGTATTCTTATTCGTTCCGGAAGCGCAATCAATCCTCGGGTAAACCGCTGGACTATCCGTTCTGTGCGATCTCGCATAGTTGGACGGATGACATGGTGAAGGTTGACACTCCTATAAACGGCCATGAGTGGCTCGTCCCAGTCCCAAAAGGTATCAAACTCGAAGTGATCCGCACAGAGTTGTTGAATATGGGAGCAGAGTATGTCTGGCTGGATGTGCTCTGTCTCCGCCAGCATAGTTTGGATCCTACAAAGGAGGAGATACGAACCCAAGAATGGGAGGTAGATCTCCCGACCATCGGCGTTGTTTTCGATCGTTATGCCCACCGAGTTGTTCGATATATGAATGGGCTCGGGCGACCTTTTGAAGCTTTTGGCTGGGATCACGAGAAACATTGGCTGAATCGCGCCTGGACTCTTCAAGAGGTGAAACACAACTCCTTAATGGGTGGTATTCCTGAAGGGGTGGCGAATCCGCAGGAAGTGGTATCGAGCGATACTGGTGAGCGTCTTCAGGAACGCCTCGATATAATTGGCACCATAGAAAGTCGACGGGGCCTAGAGGCTTTCCCCCTTCTGATCAATTCCATGAGACTCAGAAGCTCGGCCAATCCAGTCGACAAAGTCCTCGGAATTGCTATGATCTGCTGCAAAGACCGACTACCTATATATAAGGAGAAGGACGACACGGAAAAGGCTTGGACTACATGCCTCGAATACCTACCGCCTGCGTTCGTCGTGATGTTCATTTTCAACTTCCTCGGTCCAGGAGATGGGTCGGTGGCCTGGCGTCCATCTTGGAATCAACTCATGTCTAAAGACGTTTTAGAACGTTTTGGCATCTCCTTTTATCCTGTACACAAAGGACGTCCAATGCAAGTTTTTCCCGATGGCTCAGCCTCTTATATGGGTCCGACTTACGATGGTCACTTTACTCCTACAAAAAGAGGAAGAGGTGTGATCTCCATGAGCGGAATATGGACCTTTGAGGTCAGGTTGGACCCGAATACCAATCTCCCCAGCGGCTCATATACTTTGCTCGGTTGTTACGAATACGAATCCCGTTGGGTTTTAGGTACCATGTCATACGACAGCAGCGGCGGCGCCCTCTCCAAATTATTTCGAAAAATGGCTACACTAATAGTGGGTGAGTCCGAGTCCGAGTCCGAGTCGGACGATTCACCTACAAAAGAGGTCTTTCTGAGATCACATTTCGATCTCTTTAAAACGAATGAACCACTTTGCAGATTTGTGTAAACCGATCTTTCATGTAAAACAAACTTACATATGCTATCTACGATCCCCATCATACACAAGTGACGCCAACCCATACCGCACGACAAACGCAAAGACAGAACACAAAATTTGCGACCCGATCAGCGTCTGCGTCAATCGCTTTTCCGACATGGCACCCAGCCGAACGAGAAATGCATTGAGGATAGTAAGGTTCGATGCCGCCACGATTACGCCGTCTTCAGGTCGGATAGTGAGCTGAACGAAGCCCACGTACGAGAAGGCTCGGAGGATGAGTTCTCCGAGTTTTGAGGGAGGCTTCTCGGCGAACGTCATCGTTGATGGGTGTAGGACGTTCGCTGATGGGTCAAATCTTGGTAGCCGATGCCTCGGGCAAGGTAAAATCCCGAAGAGTTGCGGTGCGGATAGGATGAAATTGAAGATCTGGGGGATGAAGAAAAGGAGAAGGGTTTTTGAGAAATGCGCTTGGATGCCGACGACGGCGAAGGCCATTCCCGTCACGTAGCAAAGAGTATCGCCAGGGAAGACTCTCGCGGGATACCTGAGTGAAAGTAGATTGTTAGTCTACGATCTATCTTAGAGAAAGATGATAATCTCACCAATTGTGGTACATAAATCCGGCGCATACGCCAACAAGCGGGAGCATAAAGTACATACTGAAGAGATGGCGCTCGACGAGCTGCTTGCTGCCATGTGCCATCCCCGCACTCCAAACACCTCCGACGTCCACATCCGCCTGGCCGCCGAGCAAGTACAGAGGAAGTTGGAATTTGAACGAGGTAGACCAAGGGAGGTACAGACAGTCGTTGGCAATGACCGACAGAGCGATGATCAACGCCTGGCTCACTTCCGCGCCATTGACACCGGCGATAATGTTTATGCTGTTTGTAGCAAAGGTCGAGAGGAGCGCCATGTACAGGTAATACAGAGGCCCTAAATTAACGCGTCAGAAATGAGAGAAAAACGAAGGTTTGGTTGACAATGTACCCAAATTGATGATTGTTCCGAAAATCGCGCGGAAAGGAATTGGAACGACTACGTTTGTGTTTCCTTGCTCAGCGTAATACACCATGAGCAGCGGGATGGAGGCGATTATAGGTATTGGGACCTTGTGTCGCCAACGGATGTCGAATATGTCGTCTAGAAATCCCAACATTGCAGCAATCAAGAGGGACAGCACTGAAGAAAGATATACAGATAGCTAACGCTCGTCAGTTACTTCACGCATGAGATGCTTGGTGCTCACTTGAAAATGGGGGAATTCCACGGAGGCAAGGCCTTCAGAATCTGACCTCGACAGGAATTGGGAGAAAGGGAATGGTATGAAGAGAATTAGGAGCAGTATATATGTCGCCGCGCAGACGAGCCCAAGGCTCTCAGGTCTAGGATCAAAAGTCAGCTATACTTCAAGAAGGAATAGGCAACATAGTGTACGGACATGTCATCCTTGTAAACCTTGGACATATCCTTCCCCTTCAAACCCGCCTTTATGAACGACTGTCCCAACGCTGGAATGAGGTATAGCGACGCCAGAAATGACACGATAGAGAATCCAACGGAGGTGTATAGCGTTGGCAAAGCCGGGGTGGGGTCGAGGAAAGGTCGTAGGATGAACCAGGCAGCAGTTGGAATGAGGAATGCGAGACCCAAGGGGCCCGGCAAAGGTCGAGGTTTCATCACCATCGTCATGTACCCCTTGAGAAGAACGATGAATATTATGTTGTCAGGGTAGAAGGGAAAGGAACATTGTCAAGGATGTCGAGCTTGAAGAAGTTGGAAACGCATCTGTCCCAACGGCCGTGTTGGATGTCGTTGCGCCTGTGCCCGGCGCCTATCATAGCCGCGCGGCCACGTTGTGTGTTGGTTCAGGGTCCACGTTGGTCCACGTTCAAGTTGACCAGTGGAATTTCAAGTTGCGGCTGACCCTCTCTCAAGCTTGTCACGGTGACTCTCACATAATGCTTCCACGGGCTTTCAAGCTACAAATAAGCTCTCTACGGGTCATTCCAAGAAAACCGAAATCATTGAACAAAGTCGTGCCGGCGATCTTCTAGTTAGATCGTCATTCAAAAGTTCTAATCATTCGGAAGCTCAAAAATCCAGAATACGTCCTGGTTCCAGTGAGTTACTACGTCTCAGTCTGAACTCAATTCTCAATGCTGATGTACTTGTAAAAATCCTGAGGTATAAACCACCGTGTCGATTGCGTTCGAGCCTCTCCTTTTCTCTCGACGATAGTCAACATTAGCACACTTCAGTGACTTCACAGACTATGAGCCCACCACCAGCCGGCTTCAGAGTCCCGCTGAATCTCAACAGCTCATTTCCGCCTCACGAACAGGCCCTAGATCCTCCTTGCAAGGATGGGGAGGGAAATGCTGTTTATTTCGGTTCTGCATTGTTCCTCACCGCGGTCATCCCGTGCAAGATCACACCAAACGAAAATCGTCCGTGCAGTGTCCCGTACGGAGGGAAGGAATTGAAACATCGCGGTCGTTTTGACTTGTTGCCCTTCACGCAAAATATGGAGCTTGTTCCTACAACGAATGGACGTATTCCGCCGGGAAGGATGGCTGTCGAGGGTGGATATGAAGGGTCGGAGCGTCAATACACACTGTATCATGGTGTAGCAAAGCATGAACATGGTGGTACAGTGGTCTTAGTGCCGGGAAAGGTCGGGAAACATCTAGTACGCTTCCTTGCCCAGTCCTCGAGGTCGGTTGAAAACATCATTCTTATAGGGGACAGGGGGATGCATTTATACGTTCGAAAACGTAGAATACTTCGCGGAGAATTACGACGTGTTGTGCGCTTTTCCCTCTTTCCTTTCTGGCACGATCAGATAATTTACCTTGTCCAATTCAGATGTTGGAAGGAGTCGAGTTTGTTCGTCGAACTACGGCCTGCTACCTTTCAATTGTAATTTCTTGGTACAATCCTACTCAGCAAAGCGGTTCAAGACTGCTACCAATGCTCTTACGGTGAAGTACTTGCTTCCACCACTATACCTCGCACGTTTACCCTTCATCGGTATTTTTGAACTGTTAAGGAGCGGTACTCATTCGGTCGAGCTTTATAAGATACCGCTGCGGCACGCGTCACGGTAATTCGGTAGGTCCTCATGATCAGCACTTTGAGTCCCTTAAGTTTGTCAGCGTCCGGGGCCATCTCTTGTATATATAAACACCCACAATGATAGCTTCTTACCCGTCTAGCAGCCGTTCGCCAACCTCTCCAGGTTTCAACCAGCCTCCCTTCGCCGGTATGCGATATACTCCTTTCCACCTTTACCTGCTGCGACTCACATCGGTCATATTTTGATTTATTACTGTATAACATACACAGATTTGGAGTACGATGAGTCAGATTCAAGCTCCTAAGGTCTCCCTAGCCGTAGTCGATTCGCAGAGAGGTCTTCCACTTGTCGTCGAACCATTGCAAGGACCCCTTTACACAGGTATCCCACGAGAAGACCACGGAGGTAGATACGGAACTTTATACCTTCCCTTCTGCACCAACTCTGCTACGCTCTCCCTCGAGCAGGCAGATGTCGAGATCTTAACGGCAGAAGAAATACTGAATGCATTAAACAAGATATACGGGACATCTCTCAACATCGGTCACTCTCCATTAAAGCGTCTCCTCGACTCATTCGTCAAGCAAAAATTGGATTTCGGAGATATATACGCCAGGGTACGCTCTATCTGGCCGAAGGATCACAAATCACAATACTCTCACTCCGAATCCTTCTTCTGGGAAGTGGAGTTGATTGAACGGTTATCTTTCTTGGAGCGGTTGGGGGAGGTCGACACGAGGACTGGCGGGATCCCGGACTTCGTCCACAAATCAAATGTCAAACCTCGCAAGCTATGGGACTTGCGCGCTAATCGTGTCATCCCCCACCACTACTCGTACTTCTTGCGGCGAGATTCGATCGTCAAAGCTGTCCCCATCGATTATCCGTTCTGGTTTCTTTTGCGCTGGCCAGGTGGGGAATGGAACAGTACAGTCGCCACCACGAACAGTTTCGAGTGGTCTGTCACTACCCGCGGAGGTACCATTTTTGATGCAATTCGAAAAGAGTTACTGTTTATGGGCCAAGAATATGCATGGGTCGATGATTTGTGTTTCGACGGTGAGGAAGGGCTCAAGAGCACGATGAAGGAAGAGTTCGCCGACCGAATCGTCCACTGGCATTCAACTGCAGACGATCATCGATGCGAATATAAAGTTCCCGCCCGTCTCGATTCGCCTTGCAGGTGAGCTCGTGAGATAAAACCGCGATTCCAAAATCTGACGTCAACATGTCTAGTTCTCCGCGCTCGGCTACCAAGACAGAGAGGATGGGAATTATATTACAGGAGAGAGCCATACTGCATCCAGCTGTCCTCCTACCCAAGCAAGCCGATGCTAAATACACTTCCCCGGAAGAAATTTTGGCCGGTTTCAACCAAATCACCAATCAATCTCTTGAGGCAAAGCACTTGAAGGGCCCCCTACTAGATCTTCTCAACTCTTACATATTGCGCAAGTTGGACTTCGGGATGATATACGCTCGTTCACGCTCTAATTGGTTTTGGCGTGGTACTATGAATTCAGAAGACGGGCTCGTCCAAAGCCTGGCGTATATAGAACGTGAAGGGGACTCCGATGAACAAACTCGAAGGATGTCATTGAAAGGTCAAACCATCTCCAGACCTCAAGATATTACACCTCGCCGCCTTTGGGACCTACGTGCCAATCGCGTTATTCCCTATCACTATTCTTATTCTGCGAGATGCCGTCAATATCGTCACAGAGGACTCGGATTTTTTCGTTTTCCAATGAGGATGTCATCGGGAGACATTTATATCTGGGCGGTCTCTCATAGCTGGACGAATTCGATGGATTCGCTGGAGAAGAGATATTATACACCCATCAATGGATACGAGTGGCCTGTCCCCGTACCCTCCGATGACACCCTTGACGTTGTCCGTGCGGAACTACTTAATCTTGGAGCAGAGTACGCTTGGGTCGATGTACTATGTCTTCGCCAAAAAATCCCAAAGCCCGTTGGTGGTCCAGATGGAGAGTGCGACAAACAACGGAAACTCGAAGAGCATGAATGCACCGTTGAAGAGGTCTGGGAAGCCAACGAGAGAACTCGCAAGGAGGAGTGGAAAATCGATCTGCCAACGATCGGTGTTGTTTTTAGTGCATACGCGAGCAATGTCGTCCGATACATGAACGGGCTTGGGCGAGCACTGGAGCCCTTGGGCTGGGAACATGATAGGCACTGGCTCAGACGAGCATGGACACTCCAAGAGACGCTTCCGGGTTCAGTTATCGTTGGAATTCCCGAAGGAATGAAGGATCCCCGAAAGGTGGTATCTCTTGATTCCGACAGATGCCTCGGCGACATTCTAGCACCACTTGATGAAGAAGAGGACGTGACGAGATCTACAAACCTTTTCCGCGCCATGAGCAATAGGATTTCGACCAACCCAGTGGACAAGGTTTATGGCATCGCAATGATGCTCTGCACAGAGAGTCTTCCTGTATACAACGGAGGAGTGGATCCAGAGCTCGCATGGTCATCATGTGTAGAGCATTTTCCCATCTTCGCACTCTATCGAATGCTTTTCTTACCAACAAATCCTATGCGCAAGCAGAAGTTGCCGCTCGCCTCGTCGGCAAGCTGGCGACCCTCGTGGTATGAGCTTCAAAATTCAGAGACGGGGGTTGCCTTTGTCGAGAAGCTGTCGAAATATTTGAATTCTAAGATCCAACTCAATACCTATCGTTCAAGCATAGAGATCAAGATTCTTCACGGTCACCGCATTTTTTACAAAAGCACAGTCATGAATGCACACCTTCGAACCACCTGCACTCACAAGGGACCCAGAAGACATGCGGTACAGGTCAATCGTCGGCAGTGGTGGGGGCTGAAGCCGAATGCTAAGTTGACAGTTGTCGTCAGTGCCAGTGGTCGGACAGAAGGACAAAAAGTCGCACAAGATTTCGAAGTGTACTTGGACCCGTTGGTCCCAGACGGCCACTATACATTCGTGGGGGATAGAGAATTAGTGGACTGGGTAGTTTGCGAAAAGACTGATAACTACTCCTGCCTCAAGAAACTAGGAGTCGCGAAAATGACGGAGGTCTATGACTATGGGCAAGGACTTGCGGATGAAAAATATCGGCATCCTCATGTCGAAGGTGAATTAGACTGCATTTTTGTGTAGGAAGTTATTCATGCGATCCGGCCTCGAATGATCCGTCAATTTAACAGCAAGTAAAAGTATTGTAGCGGGTTTCGAAGAAAGAGGGTGGTCGACCATATGGAATATATCAATCAATCAATCAAGAGTGATAGCACTGAAGATAGCTGGCGCTCGTCAGTTATACATGTACTTCAATTAATAGATACTTGGTGCTCACTTGTAAAGGGGAAATTCCACGAATGCGAAGCGTTCATGATATATTGCCGCACAGACGACCCCAAGGCTCTCGGGTCTACTAGGATCAAAAGCCAGATATACTTCAAGAAAGAAGAATCGAACGGTGTACGGATATCCTTGTAAACCTTGGAGATATCCTTCCCCTTCAAGCCTGCCTTTATGAAGGAATGCCCCAGCGCTAGAATAAGGTATAGAGACGCCAAAAACGACGCGATAGCGAAGCCAACGGAGGTGTCTAATGTTGGTAAGGCTGGGACGGGTTCGAGGAAAGGTCCGAGTCGTAGGATAAACCAAGCAGCTGTTGGAATGAGGATGGCGAGGCCTAGGGGGCCGGGAAAAGGGCGAGGTTTTAATGCTACGTTGACAAGATGCTTTCGATTTGCTCTAGAATAAGTTATAAATTAGACATCGGTGTCGTCGTCGTTGTCGTCAGAAAGGTTGTCACGGCCGCGTCCGAGTCCATCATCGAGCAACGCGGATTCGTGGCTCGTCGGAACTGCGCATGGACCAGCCGTCACGGTCGTTGAAGCCGTCGTTCTTCAAGTTCTTACATATACAACCACCACCACAATCGTGGTCAACAAGTTAGTGAGCCTTGAACTCGATTCTTTTATACTAACTAGAACCAGATAACGCAATATCGATTCCGGACGTGGAGCAGAGGCGCTGGGATTGCACGCATAACGACTGTACGACATGATGGAGAGTCGGACAGGCATAGTTTCGCCAGGCATCCTCACCCAAGCGCAGGCCAGTGTGATATATAGCACTCCGGAGCTTGTCACGGCGGCTCTTAACGATGTTTTCCATACGAACCATGCGGTCGATTATCCACCTCTGAGAGCACTTCTCTCATCCTACATCTCACAGGGCTTCGATTTTGGGGCCATATATGCCCGAATTCGTCGCAGTTGGCCAGTTCCAACCCAAGGTACACTTCACGAAAGTTTGGATGCTTTCCTTGCGCGAATGTCCGAAGTCGAACGCCTTGGAGAGTCGGCAAGAAGAACTCTCGGCAGCTCGATCAGAGGCCAAACCATCATCACCACCGAAGAATATAAATACTCGCCGAGCTTGGGATCTGCTCGCCAACCGCGTCATTCCCTATCATGACATTAATGCCCCACAACGATTTGATGATTCCGACCGCACGACAGAGGACTCGCTCTGGGTAACATCTCACAGCTGAACGGTTGACATGACCAGGCTTGCTACGCCTATCTACGGGTACGAATGGTCCGTACCTGTCCCCTTTGGCGTCGATCTCGAAGATGTCCTTGCTGAGTTACTCAAACTTGGTGCACATTACGTCTGGCTTGATGTGCTCTGCCTCCGCGCGTTACCGTCATTACTTCCTCGTCAACTCAAGGCCATTCATATCCGCGGTTTATGTTTCCATTTCATTCCATCGAGTGTATTTATCCGGACAAGAACTCGATGATTTGCTCCCCTCATAGTAATCAAATTTAAGTGGCGAATGATTGGGCGCTGTTGTTCGTCCCGATTGTGAGCAGTTAATTATAATCTTTACCTTTCGCTCACCACGTTCCATTTTAGAGAGTATTCAGGACTGGATTGGACGACGTAGGCCGCGCTCCACCAATTTCCGAAATGATCGCGACGCTTTTCCGCTCTGTGCTCGCTGCGTCAATTAGACATTCGATAGCAACTCTCGGACGTGTGAAAGTTCTCCCTGTTCCTTCTAAGTGGTACGAGTTGGTAAGTTTCTACGCATTGCGTCCCTTATATTACCAACAAAAAGACTCTGCTAGGATACGAAAGAACTTTGGCACAAAAGCCGCTCGGAAGGTCGTGCTCGTAGTCGTTCGACGATGGGTTCGCGACTCTTCACGCTATCGAAGTCATCGTGAAAACTTACTTGTAAGAAATGGTCACATTTTAATACGCACCTCGTCTTGAGCGTGAACCCATGACCTAGGGAATAGAGCAGAAAACGAACGCAGAAGTCCTGATTCTCCAAGACATTTTACCCGCACTCGGAGTGTCGTTGAACTCGTGTTCGACGAATCAGCGGACTCGAAATACATGAGATGGGATGATTGTCAGCGAGATTGAGGATATAGTTACGATTCTGGACAGCGGAGGGCGTTTTCCACACGACAATCGATAGCGTCCCTATTTATTGACGACCTATCTGACCCCTTCCACAACCCCGCTATCGCTCTCGTCCAAAGTCCTCAAAAGGCCACTCCCAGCACTTTCCTCGGTATCGACAGTCGAAGATTCAAATAGGTGAGAATACGGTGTCAATTGCATTCAAGAGCATCTCAAAGAAATAACCAGGGTATTGAACTTCAATAAGGCATATAATACTCAGCCATGCAACTTCCGGCGCATGCTTCCCATAGGAAACCGACGACAGAATCCAGGCATGCATCTACGATCGTGCACCCGATGCCTCAGCCTCCCATGTCCCGTCCTACTTTCCTTATCGACCAAAGCGTTGGCAGCCTTCGCTCTGGGATCGACCTTCAAGATAAGCACCATATTGGACTCAAGTCCCCTGCAACTTCGGTCTCCCCTCTCCCGTCGCACTCTCAGAAGCAATCTGCTCACAAGTCTACGCCGCCGGCGGACCACACGCTCCCGAGGAAAAAGTCTGGATTGAGCCACGTAACTCAGGCTGAAGAGGTGATCTCTTCTTCGACCAATGGGCACAAGAACTCCAATAAAGCGGTCACCGCTTCGACCCGGAGCAAAGGCACTCACAGACCGGCGATAAAAGCGGGCGTCATTGCTCCAGATCAAGCCAATGTCGTGTGTTCTTCTCCAGAGCAGGTTGCGGAAATCCTAAACGACGTCTTCTCTTTCACGACACTCGCTATAAAACGTCCAATTCACCCTCCCCTACGATCTCTCTTCGACTCGTTTATCTCCGAAGACATGGATTTTGGTGCGATGTACGCTCGATTGCGACCACATTGGCCAAGCTTGAGCGACTCCATCACTTTAAGAAATAACAAGATCTCGCTTGAGAGAAAGTTAATCGAAGGACTCTCCTCCGTAGAAGTGATGAAAGAATATGAAAAGCAAACCTGGAAAGTTTCAGGTTCCGACGAAACCGCCGTCGAACACTCATTCACCGGTCCCTCGCGTCTCTGGGACCTGCACGCCAATCGAGTCGTCCCTTCTCGACATTTGTCGCGGCGCGACGGTATTGGGCATCCATTTTGGGCCGTCTCGCACACTCGCACAGATGATATGCGTGGTCTCGATACACCCATAAACAATCACCAATGGCTCGTTCCTGTACCCGCCGAGGTCAGTCTGGAAGTGGTCCGTGTCGAACTGTTGAAACTGGGTGCAGAATATGTTTGGCTTGATGTCCTTTGCCGTCAAGCCTTTCAAGAGGGGCCTACAGAGAATACCAAGCACTGCGAGTGGGAGGGCCAGGATCCTTCCATTGGGGAAATTATCGAGCATCATGCTATGCAAGTCGTTCGTTACCAGAATGGTCTTGGGAGGGGAAGCGACGGACCCCTTGATCCCAAACTTTTACGTCGGTGAGCCTCCAAGCATGCTTAAAAAATGGTGGCATGACCTCACGCAACGAAATAGATCATCTGGCATTATAATACCGCTACAGAAAACATTCGCGCATCAACAGGAGTCCCTCGTTCTTACTCCAGGACAAGCGGATACGAAATCCTCCTCTCCTGAGCAGGTCTTAGCGAAGCTGAACGCCATTTTCGGTACTTCTCTTGACATCAACTATGGTTCTCTGCGTTCTCGTCTTCAATCCTTCATAAAGCAAGATCTGGACTTCGGGGCCATCTACGCCCGGTTGCGTTCTTGTTGGCCAAGAGATCGTGATCACATCGACGCAAGGGACGACGCAGTCAAACTAGAAAATGGTTTTGTCGAAGCAAAGCGTCGTGGTGCATCCGATGTGCGACATCGCAAGGCCTCAACTGGCGTCCAGACTATCAATGCTCCCCACTCCATTAAACCTCGTCGCCTCTGGGACCTGTACGCTAATCGTGTCGTCCCCTACCATTATTCCTATGGGACCCAACAAGATGCTCCAGTCTGGGCGATATCACACAGCTGGACGGATAATATGCATCACCTCGAGGGAAGACTCCTCACCTCGGTGAATGGGCGCGAATGGCGCATCCCATTACCACACGACGTCAATCTTGAGGCAGTTCGCACCGAGTTATTGAATTTGGAAGCAGAGTATGCTTGGCTCGACGTACTCTGCATTCGCCAAGCGAGTTCAGATCCTGCTAAGGAGGTGATGCGCAAAAGCGAGTGGATGGTCGACCTTCCTACAGTCGGTGCAGTGTTCGATCGCTATGCTCACCGAGTTGTCCAATATATGAATGGACTCGGGAGAGCGTTCGAGCCTTTCGGCTGGGACGAGGATAGGCACTTACTGAATAGAGTTTGGGCACTTCAGGAGACGCAGGCCGACTCCGTTATTGGTGGTATTCCAGAGTGGATCCGGGACCCGCACGATGCGATTAACGTCTTCACCCTTGAGCGGTTTGGAGAACGCTTGAAGTCTCTGTCCGACTTTGAAGCCATCCGGAGCGGCACAGAGATGGTGTCCGTGCGCGATTTCACTCACATCGTCAATGCCATCAAACGAATGAAATCGGCGAACCCGATTGACAAGGTCTTCGTCGTCGCTATGATACTTTGTCAAGAACGGTTGCCTCTATACCGCGAAAATATATCAGCGGAAGAAGCATGGACTATATGCGTCGAAAATCTACCGTCCAGCTTACTCGGCGTGTTTCTCTTCAAATCCCCTATTCCCGGGAATGGAGTGGCGACCTGGCGACCTTCATGGAATCAGCTTCTGGCCAGCGGCGCTCTTGAGCTCTACAACGACCTTCCATTCGTATTTATTCCTGGCCTTGTACTTTCAGTCCGACCAGATGGCAAGGCGTCTTATTTGGGACCGGTAGTGGAAGCACATTTCACTCCAAACTCGCACACGGGACATCCCAAAGGAGAGGTAATAATTGGGAGTGGGTCCTTGAAGGAGGTCCGCTGCGTCAAGCTCCTCGGTAACCATTCGCTGCCAAAGGATGATTACTATTTTGTCGGCGAGGGATACGAGCTAACGTGGCTTGTCTGTCTAAAGACGAAGGAGGGATTCTTTCGAAAGGTAGCGGTGGTGACAACGGCGAATGGAACAAGATTGGGAGGATTCGACAAGAAGTACGAACACTGTGTGTTCGTGTAGATTGTAATAGTAAACTTGGTGAACGATGTATATGACATACATGATACGTTTTGTTACTAGAGTAGTTTCGATACCTTCAAGAACGATCTTCTATCACATACACGTATATACACTGACATGTAGAAGATATAGCTCACGATCCAAGTAATCTTCAGGACAAGTATGACGATGTCCACTAATGTCCAAGAAATACTTCAAGCTGAAGAAAACGGTCAGAGGAGGATCTCGGAAGGCATTTACGGAAATCCGTAAATGCTTGGAGAACCATAGGCCAAGAAGGACGCTTGGTAGCGAGCATCGAGATCCAGTTTGATGCCAACTATTTTGTCGACCAAAACAATGATCTTATGAAAAGACGTGCCGTGCTGCGCCGGCAGTTCCCCTTGCTCTCCCGCTCTTTGGACGCGGTACGTGGATGATTGAAACTTGAAGATTTGTTACGAGCGCGGTTTCACGATGACTTTTTATCGAGGAAACTCTGAGAGAAAAGGTAAAATGGTAGTCGACACTGGCACTCGCAATGAATTTGCTTAGGAAAGCCAATAGAGAATACGTACGATGGAGGGGCTTCCAGAGGAGAGAGAGAAGAGAGAAAGAAAGCAGTTGAACGCCAACGACTTTTAAGCGATAGAATCGATCATGATCATGAACATGAACATCGTTGCGAAGTTGGAGTTGTTGACCAGTCGCGGAAATTTCGTTTGCCGTCGAATTTCGTTGCGCTATACTGATTCAGCTCGATTTTGGAACGTGTAGGCTGAGGAGAGAAAATGATACATGTAGTAAACAAAGCAGAACGTCGTCGAGGGGGAGTGGCCAACGAAGTTGAAGGTGGAAAAACCTCGGAGAAAATAGACACTTGTTCTCACGGATTGTGGACCTCGAGTGCCCTTGCCAGAGCAAGGGGATATGTAACAGTTGCTCCAAGATACTTCGTGATCGCCGTGCGTAACCTTTGCATCGCCTCCCAAGATATAACACACGATCCTCCCCGTCGGGCGGACAAGAAATTTCGACGATACTGTCTTTTTCCGACCTTAGGTTCATCACGCGTCACAGGAGGTGTTGAACTGAACTCCTGTGGCGTGATATCACGCGTCACATTGACCGATGAACTTCGAGTTCATTCGTCACTCGAATAGCGGGCGGGCTCGGTGGGGGCCTGAGGTAGGATGTCTAGCCTGTCAAGGTATTAATTAATGTCTCCTTTCACTGTTTTCTAGTTTGATTGTCGCCTCAAGCGTTGTTGGCCACCATTTCGGCCCTCTCCATTGACAACATTTGTGGTCGGTGGTCAGCCACTGACAGCCACCACTCTACCCTGGCCCAGTTCAACACACTGAACTGAACTTGCGAACCCATCACAATTGCCCTTGAACTAGCTGAACTAAGCTGCCGGGGCGTCACGCAAAATTTTGACGAACCTAAGGTCGGAAAAAGACAGTATGTGTGTTCGAAGCTCGAGCTAGTCACTAGAACAACAATGTGCTGGGAACGTGGGCTGTAAAGAGCAGTGGTCAGCTAGAGCACGTCATCGCAACAGAAGATATAAGTCGCACATACCGAGCGTGAATGAACGTGAACTTTGAGACCATCTTTTATATACTGCGCAATCTCGGCGTGGGTGACGAAGGCGGTAGCACCAGTGTGGAGGAAGTCGATTTCTTTGAATGTCTTCGGGGACTTCCGCCACCTCATTCTGACGAAGTGGATAAGAACGATGCAGGACCCAGAAGTGTCCTTGAATCCTTCCCATTCGCGTTGAGCTGATAGCCGTGCGTGATTGAAGTCACGAACGAAATAGCAGTCTGGAAGAAGAAGTCTTTGGAGAGAAGGACAGAAAAGGGTTGCCTCGCTCAATTGTAGCATGGTCAATAGAACGACATCCGCCACGCAACAGGACCTGAGTGCAAGGGACTTCAAGTGAGGCATAAGCCTGAGCCACTCCAGCAGTACGTTGTCAATGAAGCACTCGTTGCCCTCCAAGAGAAACGATGCGATGGGCGCTTGAGAACGCAGTAAGAAATTCACCACGACGGTGTTGTAAGTTGCGTTTTGCAGGACAAGAGAGTCACTCTCCAGGCGAAATTTCAACGACTCCAAACGAGGGGAGGACAAGCCGTTCAGGAAGTCAAATGATCGCTGGTTGTCGTCCATTTGAGAAGCGGCCAAGTAGAGAGTCCGAAGATTTGGGTGGTGTACCACTGGCGA
Organism: Schizopora paradoxa; assembly: GCA_001020605.1. NCBI lineage: Eukaryota > Fungi > Basidiomycota > Agaricomycetes > Hymenochaetales > Schizoporaceae > Schizopora > Schizopora paradoxa. The sequence goes on from KQ085938.1 coordinate 108,076, forward strand.
GTTCATTCCGAGTGGTGCTGCAGAGGGTGCTGCACGAAGCGATTGAAGGTTTGGAGCTCCCGCCAAAACATGTAAAATGTCTTCGCCCGAAGCGAAGGCTTCGAAGTTTAGCGAATGCCGGTACTCGAACTGTAGATCCAAGTCCGTGAGGTAGGGCAGATGAATCCCCTTGCTGATCATTGGCGCAAATGACCCTAATAATCGCAGTTGCTTGATTTTTGGACTCGCAGCCACGTCGACGATGACCATTTGCCCATCCGTAAACACGTATGATGGTAATCGGATAGACAGTTCTTCAACGATGGGAGCTCTGATGATGAAGAGCTTGCGAGGATCTAATACAAAACGGACGGTTGAAGGGGAATGTAACTGGACGTGTAACCACCTCTCCTGGCATTCCGATTCCAGCATGTCCATGAAGAAAGCCTTGAATTCCTTATTTCCCTTCGGTTCGATTTCATCTCCCATAGTCAATTGACGCGAACCATGAATGAATAGTGATAATGGCATTTGTGCCGACCTCTCCAACCATATTGAATTTCGCCTTTTGTCGCTATGCCTAGGTTCCCTCGCTATGATGTCCTTCCAAAGGGACGTATTCGATAAAGCGACTTGTCGCCAAGCTTTGTTGACACAGGATAAATTGAGCGGCGCATTTCTTACGAACAATGGTCTCTGGCTGATACCATTATTACCCAAGCGTTCAAAAGCTTCGATCTCTTCCTGTACTTCGCAATCCACGACTTGACGAAATATGTCGAACAGTAAATCTGCTGGGAGTCCTTGTATTGGTGAATTCTGCCATAGGTCTGCATGTTCAACCCTCCACTTCAGCGTGCCGACGATAAGACCTGGATACGTCCTACGGAAAGCAGATATCGATTCCTCTTGTGACTCATTTCCAACGCGGGGTTGTCGGTATCGCGTCATTTTTCAGCTGAATGTAGAATATTCGTTGAATCGAATCTCATGCAGATACTGGACAAGACTACACAGCCTGTCGAATCAGCCTAAGTATCCCCACTGCATATCAAGAGAAAGAATGAAAGCACCTTGGAAAGTAGAAAGCTTTTGAAGTTGAACATCGTGGTCTTGCGTCAAGTCGTGCGACTTCGCGTCCGTCACGGTCTGTGTATGCGAGGGTGGGAGCGCGCCGCACGCCAAACGCGAGTTACGCGACGACGAACCTGTATTTCTCCTTCATGCATCCAGTACGACGCTTGAGCCTACGGGCAACTCAACCTTGGAGATCATTGCGCAGGCCCTCATGCCAATCATGCAGAAATTACTCGCAAGCTGAAGCTGAACGAACGGTGGGGGAATCCTCGTCGTCAAACCCGCGCTCTGGCCGAACGACGCACTTTGGATTCCAAACGATCTTGGAGGAGCAGAAGGAGAACATGGTGAAGGGCGTGTTCAGTAACGTAGCGTCGAAATACGACCTCATGAACGACGCCATGTCGCTCGGCGTTCATCGCTTATGGAAGGATGATTTCATTGACGAACTCAAGCCCGGGAAGAAGGGGCCCGTTAAATGCCTCGACGTTGCTGGCGGGACAGGGGATATTGCTCTCCGAATACTGGACCACGCACGAGAAACGTACGCTGATCGCGAGACGACTGTCGAGGTTCTTGACATCAATCCCGAAATGCTCGCGGAAGGGTACAAGAGATTCAAGAAAACCATGTACCACAACAGTACGAATTATAGTATTCTCGAGCGGATTTATGGACTAATACGTCTTTCAAGCCCCCCAAATTTCCTTCACAGAAGGAAATGCCCAAAAGTTGGATAAACCTTCCAACCATTTCGACTTGTATACCATTGCGTTTGGTATACGAAACTGCACATCCATACCCGACGTTCTATCTGAGGCGTACCGTGTCCTCAAACCCGGAGGAACTTTTGCTTGCTTAGAATTCAGCAAAGTTACAAACCCGGTCCTATCCACGTACGATTTTCGCTTACATTACTGCTCGAAACGTTGTCTGACTTTATGACGCCAGTGTATATGACCAGTATTCATTTTCAGTTATCCCCCTCCTCGGCACTATCCTCGCCTCGGATAGGGCTTCATACCAATATTTAGTCGAATCTATTCGGAAATTCCCTCCTCAAGAAGACTTTGCTCGAATGATTCGGGATGCTGGATTCTCCACGGGAGGGGACTTTGAAGGGAAAGGGGGAGCATGGATGGATCTCTGGGGCGGAGTTGCATGTATCCATAGAGGTGTAAAATTATAGATATCTTATTACAGGACGTATAGAGTATAATCACCACTTTTGTCTCCGATGACCGAATCGTTTCGCAAACGTCCCTCTCCCTCTTGCCGCGCGAACAGACTGTAAGTCTCCAAACTTCCTCTTTGCATATCGTTTTGCCTCGGAATCATCCACGAGCTCATCCACAAGCGTACGTTTGCGCTCCGCGCGAGCAAGATTGTCGCTGCTCGCAGTACCGAATGGAGTGTTCGTAGGTATGATGGTTCCAATCTGATATGAGGTTTTCATTTAGCGACATGAAACTATGTAAAAGAGAGGCCAACGTAAGAGATAGCAACACTCACGGCGAATTGTTTGGGCAGTCCCTTGATGCCTTTCCCCTCGCCTTCCTCCTTTTTGTAGAAGCGTTTCGGATCCAAAGTGTTACGCAGTCGTAAAGCCTCGACTTCGCGATATAATCTAGGGAGCTCCGCGGCATCTGGTGTCGGTACATCTGCCCAACCAAGGGCAGCACTTTTTTGCTTCTCCTGCGTAATATTTAAGGAACCGATGAGGAGAGTGCATTGAGAGGATTACGCACAGTTTTCTTTTCTTTCTTAGTCATGATAGATCCATCTTTCTTTATTTGAGGCAGCAAAGATTTCCCTGGTTCGGGTGCGCTTATTGACGAGGAGGCCTTCTTCAGTGATTCGGAATCCACATCTCGGGCTGAAGCCAATCCTCCCTCTCGTCTTGACTTCTTGAACTCGAAATAAGGAGCTGGGAGATTTCCTGGGTCAAGTGAAGGTAGGTCCCTGTGTCATTCGCAAATTTCATTAGTAAAGTCAGGCCCAGTGACAGAATTCGTAACGTACTTTGGACGAGGTGCTTCGTCCGACAGACGGATTTCATCCGGATTTTCTTCAAAGCCAGGCGCCGCCTTCGCTTTTTCTCTCATGTTTTCTCTCGCTTTCTCAAGCAAAGACTCCATGTATTCCGGAGAAGTGTCTCCAAATTCTGAGCCCAAGTCCCAGTCACTTGAGCTCTCGCCTGAGCTTGGGCTTGCATCCGAATCACTTTCTGAGTCGGAGTTAGACGAACAAGAGCTTGAAGAAGCTCTGGACGATGCGGCGGGTTGTTTTTTCTGCGGCGAGGAGTCGACCGACGCTTTTTGTTTTCCTTTCGACTTGACGGCAGTGGAGGCCATGGCGGTTTGAGCGAAAGAGGCAGTCGTCTGACCAAATGTGGACGACGTGCTTTTTGGTAGCCTCTCGAAGGTGTCTGACCTCACGAAGTCACAAACATCTCTAACACTACTTTTTAGTACTTAGATTCTGCACGAGGATCAGATGGTTTGATTGTATTCTCGCGTTGGGAGCTCATTCTACACTCAGAACTCTACAACTCGACTTGTCGGGAGCACTACTGGGCGAACGTAGTTTTCGCTACGTGAAAGTAATAATGATCAACTCATTGAAACCACACGACTATAGGGATAAACTTACGCGGACCGATACTGCCTGAGGTATTTGATGGCAAAGGTTTCGATCTCATCGGGCTCGACGCCAACAGCATCCCAATTGCCTGGTGTATCCACGTCATTCATGTACCGTCTCTCCACCTCATCGGGGCAAATTGTTGGCCACCAAACGGATTGAGAAATACGTGTCAGGGCGGTAGCAACAGACTTTGGAAGTGTTGGTGCCTTCGAAGGCGGGTTATAAGAAACGGAAGCGACGAGTCCGAGCAAGTATGCGTATGAAACTTTCGAAGGACCCGGGAGGTTGATTAACTGAGGAGCATCAGGAATGGAAAGGAGGTTTGTCAACGCTTGTGCAACATCCATGACCTATACACGTTTTCAGAGAAGTCTAGTCAATAGCCACGCTCAGCGAATCAAAGTACGTACATGAACTGGACGGATCTCAGTTCGACCGTGGTTCAGCTTGAACCAAATTGGCCAACCTGAAACACAGAAACTCGTGAAATGAACTCGCAAATATAGGATCCGTGAGAGGCTTACGCGCAATGCTGTTGAGGAGCTTGTCCTCGTACCCAAACAGTGCCGCAGGGCGGACGATAGTTGCATTGGGGAAGGCTGATTTGACGAGCTCCTCTCCTTCCGCCTTCGTCCTGTAGAATGCGGATGTGGAGCTTGACGACGCGTTGAGGTGAGATACATGGATGAGTCGCGAAACCCCATTCTCAGAAGCGACCTTCGCAATCCTTTGCGCACCAGTCGAGTGAACGCTCGCGTAGTCGAAATTCCTGCAGAAAGATTGCAGTGAGCTAGAATAATACAAATCAAAGGTGGTCACTTACTTCGTTTCATATTCTCTCCCTACAAGATTGTAGACGGTGTCCGAATGCCTCAAGCACTCAGCAATCTGTTGCTCATTGCGGATATCCCATTCCTATGGAGAACAATGAGATTTACCATTCACTACGGGTTCAAACTTCATTATATGTGCGCACCAGTGGTAAGACTTGTCCAAGATCCCCCATAACTTTCAGGTGCCGCATTTCATAGTCATCTCTGTAAGGAACGATAACTTGCGTGCCAGCTCGAGCTATAATCGTGGTTAGAATGCGGTGACCACGCTTTGAACAAAATGGGGGCCATACCGAGTTTCGACACGAGATATCGTCCAAGGAAGCCGGTGCATCCAAAGACAGTGACTACATGTCCAGTGACAGCACTGCGACCAGGCGGGCCATACGAGATAATGGGTTTCTTGGACGGTGTGGTGACCAGGTCATGAAGACCGCGCTGCAAGAAGACATCCTTGAGAATGAAATGATAGAGTAGATATTCAAGTAAAGCTCACTCGTAATGGTGCACTGCCAGCTCGCAGCCGACTTGACGTCGAAGCCAGCATTTCGTGTTGTCGCCGTCGTCGTCGTCGCGCTCAGCGTCCACGACGTTGGGACTTCGCTGACTCAGCAGAACCCACGGCCAACCAATGGCGGCGCGACTTTTGGTCGTTCAAATCTCTTGACGAACTTCGCACTTCATTTTCTCTTATTTTTCTGCCTAGCCTCTGTTGGACTCTATACACTTAAGACGATGGCACAAGGAAGCACGAAAGGTCTACAGAAGAAAAAAGAGTCGTCTCACCACGGTGCTCGGGCAGCTGCAAACACGAAGAAAGGCAGACGAGCAGTTCCGCCAAAGAAGCCTGCTGCCGTCAAACAGGCTGCACTTCACAAGGTAAGGACGATACCGAATAATTGCTCCGGAAAAATCTAACAGAACGTTAGTCTCTGTCTGCGAAGATTGGCAAGTCTATCGAAAAGCAGATGGTCTCCGCTGCGTCGACCAGTACCTTAACTATCATGAAGAACGAAGGGCCTGAATCGTATGTCCAACGTTTCACCAGTAACGCGTACATTTCGCCGAAGTTCTGATATCTTGTCTGAAGAGATGAAAAAGATACAAAAAAGTCGAAGAAGTGAACGGGTGCAAACTCCGTTGCCGTCACGTCAAACTGTACGGCGTTTCGTTCGCTTGACGCCCATTTTCTAATCGTAATAATCCTATTTTGATCACAGAAATCCCGGCATCCTTCCTTGCTGTCCATCCATCTTCTGGAATCTCTCTTCCACGTCAGACGGTCGCACCGTTGCGACTTCTCTTCCCTCCAGATCCGCTTGAAAGATTTCTTTTCGCGGAGTTCTTCCGAAACGTTACGGAGACGAAGGCACACTGCGTCTTTTGGGGTCAAGTGAACAACGGCGATGGCATTCTGAACTACATATCGGTCTCACTAAAGGACGGCGAACTACGGGCATGAGGCTTTGCCTTTAAGCTTTGCCTCGAGGCGTCAAGAGGGAAGGGCATGGATCAACACACGGGGAGAAGGACAAGGCGGTCACAGACAGAAAAGGGTGTAAAAAGCGTTCTTGAGTGCAAATCGAGGAGATATGTGAAACACATTCAAAACACAAGTACTGTAATGCATGGCTGAAGGGGAACGATGGGCAAATGGGGATGGGGCAAATGTAAAACGACAGACATAACGGAAACACACTGTAGATGATGCATGCGAAGTGAAATATTTAGCTGGATGAAATGAATGCATATGTTGACAATAAGTATGACTGAGTACGGCGTGGTTGTTTGGAAAGATGAGTATTGCACGGATGAAGAAAACCAGAGAAACTGCTTGGAAAACGTAACAAGAAAACACAGCAGGGGGGTACATTGCGCATGAGCGAGAAGATGACGAGAAAACTGATGGGGACCAAGAATACATGGAAGAGTAGAAACGCTTTTTCGTCTCCGACCTTCGCACATTAAAAGAAACATACATGAACGCCAGCGTGAGGAGACACTGGGACGTCTCTATAGGGCTACCCCATTCGGGGAGAGTTGACGCGTCCTCTTTTTGATCGAGTCATACACATTCAGCTCGTGAATGGTGTAAACGCCGGGCGCCTGAGCTCTCATAAACAGCTCCGCGAACGCCAACGCCTGACTCGCTTGTTCAACAGTTATGTTGTGTCCGGCACAGCCAGAATTTGGATTCCACAGCGGCTGGAAGGGAGGAGCCTGTTGTTGCTGCACGAGTGGTTGTTGTTGCGATTGCTGAGAAACCTCTTCAGGAAGCTGCTGCTGGTAGTCCAACAGCGAGATCGACTGCGGGTGGTCCAAATCATGGCTGTCGACGGCGACGCGATGATCCTGGAGAACCTCATGAGCCGCCATCATCTCGTTGACCCCGCCGTCGTGCTGATAGACTGCGTGGATGCCGCGTTGCTCAGTCGAGGGAAGCGAGTCAGCCTGCGGAATGTGGACTTCCTGCAGCGCTTGAGACATGTGTGGGACTGAAAGCGTGATGGTATGCTGTTCGTCGAGCTGGGCAGGAGGCTCGCGATACGTCTCGTGCGGCGCGATGCCCATGGATTCGGGAGGAGGAGGCGGCCACTGGTCAGGAGACACCGGGGAGACCGAAGGTTCCTCCGAATGCATCTGCGAAGGCTCTACCACAGCAATGTTCGTTGATTCCTTCTCGTCGTGATGGGTGAGGTCCACAGCCTGGTCAGCGTCTATCTCCTGCTTCATCTGGGCAAGCTGTTGCTCTCTTTCTTTCGCCGCCTCAGCTTCCTGCATGTCGACGTACTTCTGGGACTCCTCCCCGAAGACTTGGAGCTCGTCAGAGAGGTCTGGTATCTCCAAATCGGCGTCGAACGCCTCTTCGCCATCAATCTTTTTGCCTTCCCAAATGCCCTTTCGAATACCCTGTCGATGTTTGTAGTTCTCGACCCAGCCGGAGCTCGCTTTAAACTTGTCATCGCCGATACCCATGGATCGAGCGACTTCCCGCGCCTTCGATCTGATCATGCTATCCGAGATCGTGGTTCTCTTGCTGCGACACTCCTCGAGCCATGGTTGGAGAAGGACCTCAATCTCTGGGAACTTCGAAGGCCTTCGAAGATTGAAACAAATATAACGAAAGTGAGAAAGGGGTCAAGATACGGGACGGAAACGGAATCACCTATGCTTCGCAACCAGATTGTTTTCTCCCTCGGCGATGCTAAGCCACTTATCCTTTTGTTTGAGGATCTTGCTCACGGTGCTGCGTTCAACGCCGTACTTCGTCGCGATATCCTCCTGTCGAGTGTCGGGATTTTTTGCAGCGTATTCACAGATCTCCTTTCTTTCCCTATTGACCAAACGCTTCTTCGGCTTGGATGGCGTAGATCCAAAAGACGCGATGCTCGTCGTCGAAGATAGCGGTGGACGACGTGTCGAACTGGAAGAAGATAACGATGTCGCAACCGACATTACGCTCATAGCCGGAGAGTTAGACCGAGGGTGAGTTGAGCTGGAGGTGGAGCGCGAATGCGTGCCATAGGGGTGGAAGCCATAGTTGGAGTAGGTCGACGAGGACGACGCCGGCGTCGATGGATTCGGAGGCGACATGTTGGCATGAACATGACCGTTATGGCCTCCCAGATGCATGTTATCCGAGACGGATCGATGATGCTGGAAGTTGTTGTCTGTCGCTAACCTCGTGGGCGTCTGTGGTCTAGGATCTCCAGGCGCTGCAGCACCGGGATACAACAAATAGCCCTGAGACAGATGGAAGTGAAAGAAATTTTATGTCAATATCGCGAACGATATTATCGGAGCAGTATAATTGGTAGTAGCGCACCTCCTGATTGTAGTACCCTTGCGATTGATGAGCGTTCCCATTCGCACTGTGGAGGTCAATACCAAGCTGGGAAGCCTGCACTCGGGCCTGCCTACGCGTCAGAATGCGGTCAGGTCCAGTCGAGCGTCGCAGCTGGCTGGGATTGACGGCCATGTTCTGCTCAGAGCTCTCTGTCGTGTGTGGTGAGGGCGAGTGCTGAGAGGCGTGATGAGGATGGAAGTGCGAATGAGGCGGTGTGAAGTGCTGCTGCCTGTTATCCGTGCTGAAAGGCATATGACCCGCCTGACCGTAGACCAAGGGAGAGTTTCCCGATGCGCTAGCTGGAGGCGAGAGATGCGGCATGTGTTGCGCATGGTTGTCGACATCGATGGACATCGCGGTGCTGTTGAAAACGGGCGAGTACTGGGACTGTGACATTGCATGGAACGCTTGTGGATGGTGGATGTGGTCCGTCATCGCCAGGGACATTGGAGACGAGCACGCTGCTGGTGCATCAGCGAGCGCGAACGGCGAGAATGAGGAGTCGAGCGTCGCCGACGCTGTCGAGGGAGGATGGTGGTAGGAGATAGAGGAGGAGACGACTGAGGAGGAGGTGTGGGATGGTACAAGTTATTTGAGGCAGTCAGGGTCCGGCTGGTTGAACCCGACCTTGTACTTGGACTACGAGCAAGTCTCCCTGGCAGCCCCCTTCTTGTCCAATTTGCGCGCACTTTATTAACTGCTTTTTCGTGTTTCAAGGCCCACAATGCATACGCGATTATAAGCCTGTCGTTACGGCCAAAATGTCGAGGTTGGCGGCGAGGTCGGGTCAGCAAGGAGTGTTCGCTTGAGGCTGTCCGTGGAATGTCCTTGGATATGAATTTCGCGTTCAATGGCCTCGCAAATGGAGCTTTCCTTAATCTTGGGAGCTCAATACCCGACACCGTACGCTCTCCGCGGGACTTTGGGCTGTCCAAAACACGTACTCGGTGAGAGTTGGGTGGTTATCGTTCACTCAAGCGTCCGGTTCGTCCTTTCCCTTTTGTCAGCTGCTTCACCCGTCGCTGCACATTCCCACTACTCTATGGCAGAAACCTCTTGGGGAGCAGGCAGCGCTGCGAATGGCAGTTACGCGCCCAATCGGAACGATAAGGTGCTTCTAACTCCTGAATGTCGCGTCAACTCGCCACTTACTCTCGCCCAAGTGATGACTGTCTGCGTTCTCGCGCCGACAGCTCGCCTGCTCGACCTGATCTGCTGGTCCAGGACGTCCTTGTATCCCGGCCTCAGGTGAGCTTTGTTAGACTGGCCCGTATTTTTGCATCTCCTCAAACACTTGCAATTCAAGCTTTGTTGCGGTTGGGCCGTTGAGGGTCATTTGCCCATTAAACCTTCTCTGGACGCCACGGTCCATGCCGCATCCGATGCCATCTCTCCGTCTCTTCCGAATTCAAGTCGGTGCATCTACACCCTCTCTTCCGGACACGTTTCGCCCACAAGCCTTTCGCCCTTTGACTCTCTCGAGTCCTTTCGTACTAGGACATGAGGCAAACAAGCTTCTAGACCCTGCCACAGCTCTTTGTTCTCAGGGATTGTTCAGCTGTTTCTCTGTGTTGGTCTCAGTTCGAAGGGGTTTACACCCTTTATTCCGACGGCGGACGCTGTATACTGATCGCAGCGGCTTCCAGTCCATACAGTTTCTGGAGCTGCTGAGGTTCCTGAAACGTTTACAGTTAACCATGGAAGGGAAGACTTTCTCTGCCGCGGACTCAATCCCCCTTTTCATGAGCGTCTCTGCCTGATTTCATTTCCGGTTGACTGGGACTTCTTTCATTGCAGTTCAATGTAGAATACTCCAACAGAAGGGCGGGCCTGTGCCACCTTCGTGTTGACGATCGCCATCATGAAGTTGGAGACTTTCGTGTTCCAGTTGGACTTCGAGGTTCGTTCTGCTCAATTGTTGAACTTACATTTCGTGTTTCTAGCTCTCTTCGAGGGCTCACACGTTTGCAGGCGTCGGCCACGCACAACAGACGTTTTTCCTCGGCCCTAGTCATGGCACGAGGCTGTATGTCAGGTGAATCTTCCGCGTGAATGATTACTTCTTTTTTCGCTGACCTGCATGCTTTGAGTGCCGGAATCGGAAGAAAAGGTATCTAAAATATTAGCGGCCGTATCTGCCCTCGTGTTCAACGTCCCGTTCTCCTTTTCAGCATCCCGACTTACGACCGAATTCGGACCTGCGCGACAAGGATGAGATGTGCGTGTATGCTGCGTCTTACGCAAAATTTCTGGCACAAAATGCGTGCAGGATTCAATCTGTTCTCTCTGCCTGACAACGGATCTTTGTCTAGGCCTCATACGAGGCGGAAAAACTCGCCTTAAAAACTTGGTCGGAGGACGCGACGAGATAACCACGCGTTTATCTGTTCGCGTAACCGAGTCACGGGGTCGCGTCTTCGTACGTAATCCGAACTCTATTTTTGCGGAACCTAATTTCTTTCGAAGAAGCCGCTCCCTTCAATCCTCAAGTCCCCGTCGCAAACAGAAAGCAGTTCTGGTGCTAAGACCCCTAAAGTCATGACGGAGAACAAATTGACACCCTTTATAACACGTAGAGTATCCATAAAATGGGTAGGTAAACACTGTTGAAGTCATCTGATTGTCAGTACAATGGATCTACTTCTCACAGGGCGATGCACCTTGTGCCGAACACACGTCGACCTTGGTGTTAACGTCTCCAGAGGGGCGCTTCGTCGATATGAGGGTCGACAACGACGCAGTGCACGGCGACTCCAACGATGCGCAAATGATGGGCCAAAAATACAATTGGTTCTTCGCCGGGCAGGCGCACAAATTCGATGGAGGGCGGGCGTCCTGGGATCACTGGATCGACTCTAAGACAGACGCTCCCGCGGAGGACGCAGGCGTGATGTCGCTACTTCCGAATGGCGATACACTCGAGAAAGGCGCCATGCTCAACGACGATGGTGTCAAAGAAGCGTACGAAGAGGTGTGGCGCGATGAAGTTGTCGAGCCAGAGATAGCGGCTGTCCTTGTGCGCCTGCGCGATACAGATCTGCGGAAGGATGATGGATCGGTGTTGCCGACAGCGTCGAGTGATCCTGCACCCCTTCAGACTACCTCTAGACTTGAGAGTACGGAAGGAGACTTGGTTTGCGGAGTGGTCATCAGAGTTGGCCGCTGGTGTCAAGGCCTTGTCAAGATTGATGGGAGGTTCTTAGCAGAGCGATGGCATCAATCCCAAGATACCGGAAAGTGGACGCTCGTTTACCGAATGGGAGATACGAATAACGAGAACCTCTCATTACCTTGCTCCGTCGTATTCGAGTCGAGTCAAGACGCCGCGCGTCCAAAAATCGGACAAGAACTTAACTTCAGATCTCAACAATGGAAGTACGTTGAGATCTATGGATAGCTTCGTAATAAATACAGCAAGTACAATGTGGGCTTGTTTTGGGGTTTCTGATCGTCTCGTTAAATGAGATCTCGCCGGTTTAACCTTCCGCTTATACCTCTGGCCGCGGCGACCAGGCTGGGTTATCCAATGCAATCGGTCCTACGCCACCATCCAAGAAGCCGTCCACGCTCAAGTTCAACGTGGGGGAGACGTTCGCGTTCGGTTCCATGACCCACAACGCAACAGCAACGGTACTACGGCCACAGCGTAAGTAAAGACAACGGAGAGTTTAGTGAACGGCGTACTTTGAGCCTTTGTAATTGAGGATGCCCTGATGAACAGGGAACTTTGTCTGAGGTCTACAGCACGCGCCAGATGGTCAGATGAAATTTCAATTGAACAGAAGCATGCAAGTCATCGCACCCGAGATTCCCCACTCTCTTGCCCATCATCCATCCGTTCACGAATAACAGAGCGCGGTACGGCTGTGTCGTCGCTGTTGATCCACCGTCAAATACAAACGAGATGGGCACGTCGGTATTCGCCGGGATGTTCAAGTCAAATGTTGTAACGAAGAAGCCAACACCGGCGGCGCCGCTCGGAAGAGCGCTCGATAGACTGCGTGCAGCCCACTTGGAGGTATCGAAACCGGGGAGATGCCAGCCTTGTCTCTCACCGAACAGACCGCCTTCGTTCAAGACGCCGCGCACCTTGTCTGGGAAGCTAAACGACAATGCATGTACATGTAAATGGGGTGAAACGAAAACAAGTAGGCAGAACTGTTGTGCGTACTTCGTATATCCTCCTACTTTTCCTTGTACTTTCCAATCTCCAAAGGTTCCGGTGTTGAGCTGGAAGCCCCGAATACCACGAGCAGACTTGACAGCATTTGTGCTCGCTATATTAGTTGATGTAGTGAGCATACTCTTAATAACCTTTAGGCTTGGTATGACTTACATCCAGATTCGTCGTGTCCCATGTTATCCTATACGAAACAAATTAGCTGACACAAAGTGCGTGTTACAAAAGTTCAAACATACTTGAACAACAGTGATGATATTATCTTGACCAGCGCGGACAGCGCCAGACGGGAACGCAAAGACTTTGTTGACCTCATCAATGCTATTGTCGTTGTTCGTGGAGCTACACAAATTAGCTCAGACATAAGCGCCAAAGGATTGATCGAGAGAATGACTCACTTTCCGAACGCCGTGTCAAGGAAGACGTCGTTCAGCCAAACACTTGCGGCGAAAGCTATCGAATTCATTTGCTTCCTTCAGTATGCTTCTCCACTGAGTGGATCTCTATGGTCCACGTACCTTCTCCGCCGTTGATGGTCAAGTTCACGGATTCTTCATTTCCGCTCGCGTTGAAGTGTCCTCTCCACAAGACGGCATTCTCACAGCTGGGAGAAAGGTCAGTACTTCCGAAATGAAGATTCTTGCGGGAGAACACTGACAATCCGTAGTCGCACCCATAAAGCACGCGTCCGTCTCCGAACAAAGGCTTGTCCGGAATATTCGTTGTTGTATGGTTCGCGATGATCCACGCCGCATCGGAGAAGTTAGCTTGGACCTCAGGCAAGCTGTCCGCGAATTTCCAGTTCGACAATGTCGGGACGTGTACACCGCTAGCAGAGGACGACAACTGCACTTGGCCAGCGAAGCCTCCTCGGGACGTCACCGTCGAACTTGCTTTCGCATTGGCCTCGACGCGCTGTCCGTTCCAGGTGATCGTCTTGACAGTGGGAGGCGCAATGACGGTCAGCATCACGCTTGCGTTCAAGTCACCGCGCAACGCAAGCTCAGACCCAGAGATCGACGCGTTACGAACGAGGTATGGCCCGCCCACGAGCACCGTTTCGTTCGAGCCAAACTGCCAGTAGTTCTTGAATGTCTCTGCGTCGCCCGACTTGCTTGTCGACTGAACGACGGGAGCGAAGAACGTGCCGGCTGTGTCCGAATCGGCGAAGAGCACGAGCTGCGTGCTGGAGTCCCAGACTGTGACGAGGCCTTTGATTCCGGACATGAAGTTCACGATCGAGTCTGAGGTGGATCCGGCCTTCTTGGACGTGAAACGCACGAGTGAGCTCGTCGTGCGCACGCCAGAGGTGCCCGTCAGAGCAAGTGCGGTTTCGTGCTCTTGGTCTGAATCTCCGAACAGGAATAGGACATCCCTGCCGCCAATTTGGCCAGCGAAGAAGACCGAAGCAGTCGAGTAGAGAGCCTTCGAAGATGCTCCAAACTTGTAGTCAGTGACGATGACCTTTGACTGTCGACCGTCCAAAGTGATCGACGGAGCAATTTGCGGAAGAGTTAGCGTGCCGTTTGACGTCGAAACTTGAAGAGAGAATTCCGTTGTCGCTCTGTAAATGAAATTTGTTAGCGTCGTTTGCTAGCAGATCGATGAAAGTGACTGACGTCGAAGTAGAATCCGTCTGTCGTGCGATATAGAATCCGGCATTGGTATCAGGGTTAGACAAGAATACGACGAATGCCGCCGAGTTAGAAACAGACACCGCAGACGATGAACTGTTGCCGACCCAGTTCGTCTTGTAGAAATCTGGCGAGCTACGAAGGAACAACCCTTGCTTCTTGAGTTCGTTATGTTTCGGGTTCAATAAACGATTCTCCGAGATTGTGCTTCCGTAGTCGTACGACGCTGTAAAAATAATTCAGTATACTATGCAAATTATCACGCTGTGACCCACTGTATACACCAGGGAACGGAATAGCTCCCCAAGAAGTACCACTAAGAGCACGTCAGCATGTCGGTAACTATAGATGTATTTGAGGTTTGAAAAAGCGCACCCGAAAATCATGTAAAAGCTGAGCATTTTCGCGTTCGCCGCCCAAAGGGTCTTATAGAATACATCTTGGAAGTCGGCGCCTGTAAGCTCCTGGCAGGCAAGGTATCCAGGTGCCGTCGGTCCCCAAGCGTCGAATGAACCACCTTGGAACTGAAGAAAGTTAGTCAATTATTTTGAGCAGAAATTGGTGAACGAACTTCGGGGAAGTAGAACGGTTGGCTTGGGTTTGTACCTTAGAATCGAACATTAAGTGTTGTAAAATGACCTGAGGTCGAGCACAAACTGCATACCTTCGTGATAGTCATGATAGTTTGTTACGACCGGACTCCAGTGCTCCGGATCTGAGCAGTCGAAACCTTGAGGATAGGAATCAAGGCTAATATGAATGGTCAAAACATGGTAGTAAACCATATTGAGAATTCTTACCCGTAGATATCCACATGACCCTAAGAAGCGAACGTTGTATTTCAATGGTGGATTGTAATGTTCAAGCAAATCTCGCACCGTTCCGTTGACGAAGTTTTTCCCTTCTCCGGGGTCATTATAAGTAAGGGGAACCACAATTCCACCAGCTCGAAGCTTGTCTTCCAGCTCTTGGAAATATTCTTGATTTCCGAAGCCACTCTGGAAGTATTCGTTGTCTGGTAGCCGTGAGCAAAGGTTGGACACAAGTGCGAAATCTCCGTACCGACTTGCACCGCTAAGCAAGATAAATTTATATTAGATGGAGATCATGAGTGAAAGTTCGGAGACACCATACCTATGACTGGACCGCCTTTTGTGATTTGGTTTGGCTCCGTCTCTGCGATAATGCCGGCCATGTAGTCCTGCCATGACTGTTCGAAATCTGTCGCGTTCGTTCGCATAGTCCCAGCAACCTGAGAGGTCGCCCAGTGCGCAATTCCGCCAGCAGTCGTCTCCGCATTGATATAAGGACCTTTCCCCATTTATTGAGCACGAACTTATATACTTCTGCTTGGAGCCATACCTGGGCGCAATACAATGAATACACCTGCTTCCTTTGCCGCATCGTACAGTGGCTGTAGCGCGCGGAAGCTATTGAAATCAACGACGCCGGGAGATGGGTTGATTAAACCCCCTTTCGTCAAGAGTCTTTAGCATCTTACTTCAAAGAACAATTTCTTGCGCAACTTACAGTGAGTATAAACGCTGACAGCGTTCAGTCCGGCCGCCTTCACTTTCTGTAGCACGTCAAGCCAGAGAGATGGTACAGGCAACCTGAAGGTATGGAACTCTCCGGAGCTTGAAGCGTACCATCTCAGTCACGAAATCAAAGCAACAAAGTTTCAAACTTACTGGAGGAATATCCGTTGGCCTTTCACGACCAAGCTGAAGCTGTCCCACTGGACCTCGTCCGTGAGACCATTGGAAGAAAGCAGGCTTTGGTCGATTGGAACGAGAGCATTTGATGGGTTTCCAGCATTCAATGCTACACCCGCACGGTGAGCGAGTGTAGGTTGCTTCGCCAGTCCAGAAGTCGCCAGGAGAACGGCAACGGATGCAAGAGCTAGCAGTGACCACCGGCGAAACGTGCCCTTCCCATCCTTCCGACCTGATGAATAGTGATGCATGCGGGGCGAACGTCTGTAATTCAGCCTCAGCGACGCAACACTGACAAGTGAGGAGGCGTACCGTCTTCCAAGTCTCCATCCACGCCTTCAAATAAGAGTGCCGCATCTTCCTGAAGGTGCTTGCGGTTCTCGCGAATCTCGCCGTCATCGCTCTTCTTCGCGGCGTCTGACGCGCCGCTGTATGTGAGGCCGGTCATGGAGTCGCCTTGTGATGCATCCACGGGACCACCGTCTCGGCAGAGGTGCGTCGACGATGGAGTTGCAAGAAGAGATGAGAAGAGCCAGCAACTGCTAGCGATCGGTCCGTGATTGAACGCCACGTGGGATCGACGCGCCAGCGGCCGAAAAAGGGCGAACTCAGACGGATACGTCAACGTCTAGAAAATGTGCAACGGTCCGTAGAGCACAAAGGACGTGTCAGAAAATACATCCATATCATTCTAATTTATTCTCCAAGAGTTCTGACCTTCGGAGTCATGCATCGCTCTCGAAGTCCGAATTGCCAGCACACCAATATAGCCGTACATGTACATTTCTTAAGGAACGTAAGTAAGATGAGTTAGGCCGAGCCGCGGGGGACTGAAATAATCTTCACATCCTACCATGATCCGTCTTTACATGTAAGTAAAGTTGAAGACGAAATTTTAGGTGGGCAGTTTATGCTGCTTTTACGAAATGCGTGCCGCCATCATGCCGTACATGTAGTGATGCGCTCGCAAGAGGTGGGCGGAAATGGAATTTTCGACCCCGTCCTCCCAAAGTCAAAAGGACCCCGAGAACCGGGATAGCATAGACCACCCTTCCTCGTATAGTAAGTGGCGATGTCCGCTAGAGTTACCTGGCGCTACCCTCTTCAGCTCCGCCCTCCCTCGCTCCGCAACGCGGTTGCAAAGCGCGGAAGAAATAGTTCGCACTAACGCACACCGACTCTCCAACAGAAAATACGAAGAAATCAAAATGATCCTCTTCTCCGGTTTTCTTGAAAATTTGGAATCACACTGTGTAAAGTGAATGCTTCATGATAGAGGCAATTTCATTTTTCTCTGCTTGATAGTGCTCACATTTTGGCAAAAGACCGTCTCAAGACAAGATCAAAGGATTTATGGCCCCCGAGAACCGGGGGACCACCTACCTTCGATTGAGCACGGTGTACCCGATTCAGATCGCGCCCCCCTCTTGCGCGCTCGACATCTTTCTCTTGAATCGATCCATCTCGGGGTTTCTCTGAGTCTCTCAAAATTATCGCTATGGCGAGCCCTTTTTCATCCACGATGAAACTTCTTCGGACAACTCCTCGACGCAAATTGTTTTCCCGAACTCCCTTCAGAATTCAACATCGACCGTCTGGCTCATTCGTTCAGAGTTCGACTCAACCGCGAAATTTTGACGTCGTGTTGGACAACGAGACACTTTACATCACCAAGGAGCTTGCTATCGCTCTTGGTTGGCATCCCGGTAGTCAAGTTGAAGGTGTTCCACTCTCCCTTCATGGATGGGTCCCAACGTACTTCACGATCACAAGAAAGGGAACAGACAGCGGTACGTTTTATCCCTTTCGCGTTTTTATTAATATTAAGATAAAATAAAGAATGGCTCTCGCGAGGAACAGTGGAAAGCAGCGTGAATCCCAATGTTCTGCAAATTCTGAAGAAATTGAACTGAAGGTCGTCTTCACTACTTCAGGCCTTCACCGCGCTTAGCGTAATACTTTGATGGATACTGTCTGTTCATGCAATTAGTCTCCGCCATCTACGCTCAAACCCGAGTCCTCGACAGCGGCTATTTGCCATAGGAGCGTAAAAGCTGGTGAAGCTCTTGATACGCTTCACCAAGCTTTCGCTCGTCTGCTATCCCTGGCTTGCCGTTGGCCCTGATGTATTCGTTCGCGATGAAAAACGCTGTCAATCATAGGCATCAAAACGAAATCCCGTTTTTGTCATTCATCATACCTGTGCGTTTGTTACCGTCTAGAAATGGACGACCTTGGATTAAGTTGTATGACAATAGCGCAGCCAGCGCTGTTGCTTTCTTCCCTGGTTCATTTGCTGCAGCGAGCAGCGGCTGGAAAAGTATCGACTCTAGCTTTTCAGGCTCCAAGAGCTTCGATTGTGCGGGGTAAACTATCTGGGCGTTTATACACGCGACGTATGTTGGTGTAAACAATCGCGAGAGTCGGTAGGCATGCGCAGACATCGTTGAAAGAGGGGTTATGAAGCGGTGCTGCTAGATGGAATTTGAAATTTTAGTAGTTATCGCACTCAGAGAAATGGAATCATACAGTAACCTTATGAATGTCACGATACACTCAACAAATTTATCTTCATATCTTTGCTTGTGATGACAAGCGCCTGTGAAAGAACGCGCGCTTCCGCGCCACAAATACTTCCTTCTAAATCCGGGCTGTTCCCACGGGATACATAGTGGCGTCCGACATTCTTGTGTGCAGGGTCCTCTTGAGACGACACCTTCTGCTCGCCGTCCACTCCCTCCTCGTTCCCTCCACTCTCCTCGATTTGCCTCCTCCAGACCATGCCTCGACGTCGTGGGCGGCCTGAAGGTGCATCTTCCAAAAGCAAGGCGGGGAAGAAGTGGGACCGTCGAGAGGACATCCCGCTCGACGAGGTCGACGAGTGTGAGTGCTGTACCGCAGTGACCGCCAACCAGGGGTCCTTAAAATTTGTTCCAGTAGTGGCTTGCTGACGATTGTGATGTTTGGTACTCTGTGGTGAATGCTCTGTGGTGTTGGCGAGGTAGTCCACGAGCAGCGTGATAAGATCTTGCTCGAGGGCGAGGCCCCGGGTGGTGACAGCGATGGCGAGGACGAGGAGGTGTTCGCTCTGAACGGTCTTGACGAGGATGATTCCGACATCGAAGGCGAGGGCGAGTATGAAGATGATGAGGACGAGATAGACGAGGCCGCAGTTTCTGCGAAACCGAAGAAAAATTCCAAGTCAAAGTCGTCGAAGAAGCCCCCTCCCAGTGAGTCTGAACACTCTTCCGAGTCTGAAGAAGAGGAGTCTTGGGGTCAGAAAAAGTCGGCGTATTACTCCTCAAACGCTGCTCAGCTTGAGTCGGACGATGAGGAGGCGCATGATATGGAAGAGCAGGAGGCGAGGCGCCTGCAGGCTAAGCTTAGGGAGGGTATGCGAGACGATGACTATGCTTTCTCTGATGCTCTAAAGAAGGTCGTTATTACTGACAAAAACGAGTGAGCATATTTATCTTCTCTCATTTCTTTTACGTTTCCATATGCATTTTCTCTTAGCGAATTTTGGAACCCACCCGAAGAGCCTGCGGCGATCGACCCGACAGCCGACAAAGCAACTATCATTCGCAATTTGCAGAAAACGAGCCCAGAGACCCTTGCGCTCGCGCAGGAATGGGACGATATCGCGCGTGCGGTCGTCAAGGCGGAGCAGAAAGTCGCGCAGTGAGTTCTATTTTAGATTAGGCAAAAGAAGCAATTTTTGACAGATGTTTTCAGGGCGGAAAGTGCGGCACCGCAGACGCTGGGTATGCTCTACTTACATCATCGTGAGTTTACGTGTATACCGAGTCATGACTGACTGAACGTTAACCGCGTGTAAAAAGAAACGGTGCTGACGTATGCCACTGTCCTTGCGTACTACCTCTACCTTCGGGCCTCTCCAAAATACGCCGCCCATCCCGAGCTCCTCAGACTACACCCCATTTTCAAACGTCTTCTGGTCCTCAAGCAAACACTTGCGAACCTCGAAGATCTACAAATTGGAGTTTCGGACTCCGACGAAGTGGGAGACGACGAAGACGAGGATGACGAAATGCGATTTATTCGAGGAAAGATTGATGATTGGAATACCCTCCGTCTGAAGGGACTGGAAGACGGTGAACTCAGTGACCTCATATCAAATCTGACTCAATCGGCAGCGAGTAGAAAAAATGAAGCGGCTGAGCAGGCGAAGAAGAAGAAAGCCACCAAGGAGAAGAAAAAATCTCCGAAGAAGATTGTTTATGACGTGGAGGAACCCACTCTGTCCAAATCTTCAGCGAGCGCGGGCGAGCAGACCGGCGCGACCTTCTCTTCAGATCCATTCGGTGAGGCGACGTCCATCGGTAGTGCCGATGCGGCAGATAAGAGTGCTCGGAAGAAGGCTTTGCGATTCCACGCAGCGAGAATCGAGAGTACGAGCAACCGGAGGCAGAACGCGCGCAATGCTATGGGTGGAGACGAAGACATTCCTTACAAGGAGAGGAGAAAGGAAGCGGAGAAGAGGAAGACGCGGAAGAACTTGGGTGAAGGGGGAGAGGACCTGGACGACGCGGATCCTGAACCACTTGCTGAGAAGCGTAAGCGATCGAGGGAGGAGATCGACGAAGAGGAAAGCGAGGACGATGGCTATTATTCACTCGTGAAAAAGCAGAAATCGGAGCTGAAGAAACAGAAGAAGGCTGTGTATGATGCTGAGAAGGAGGCGAATAGGTGAGTATAACGTCCACTTCCTCAACATCAACAATGAATATATCACTCATGTTGAACACCCAGAATGGACTTTGACGACGATACACCTGAAGGCCAACGAGGGATATCACGCGCGATGATGGCTAACAGAGGCTTGACGCCAAAACGAGCCAAAGCAAACAGGAATCCTCGTGTCAAGAAGAAGTTACGATTCGAGAAGGCGAAAAAGAAATTGTCGTCACAGAAGGCTGTCTATAAAGGTGGAATTGGAGACGTTAGTCGATACGGAGGAGAGACGAGCGGTATCAGCAAGGTCGTCAAGAGTGTTTCGTTCTAGTATTTGTGAGTTCGATCGCCCGTTTGTATCCAAGAATCTCACTGACGCTCATGCTTCATAGCTCCCCTCTGTTGTAAAAGTATGTTTAGGTATGTACGCTCTATGCTTTTACGAGCGCGACCTTATTCTGACACTTCTTCTAGAGTAGTGTGTAATTCGATACCGCTTTTCAAGAAAGCACTCAGTCGTGACTTTGCGAAACTGTTTGCGTTCGATGAGCCGGCCTTTTGTCTCGAAAATCATCTTTGCGTATGTCTTTTCCTTCGCGTTCCTCACCAAAAATTTTGCAGGAACTCGATATTTGCGAGTGTTATGGCGTGGGACGAAGACTGCCCATGTTTGGGCTTATTTGGCACGCGCCCCATATTGTGCCACCTTTTTTTCGGCCCGGCAAGGCTCGGCCAATTAACCGACGCATCGACCCACAAGCCACAGCGCCGCCGTCGACAAGGACAACGTCGGTGGCCTCCCTTTTTCGACGGTCTCAGCTCTCCTCCCCTCCCTCCCAGCTCTTCTGCAGCCCATGACATGCCCCGAAACCAGAATGCAGGAAACCTCGCTCTTCGAAACCGCAACCGTGTCACGAACAAGACCCGTCTCAAGGTCATCAAAGGCAACATCGAGGCCGATCCGATTATCTTGGATGAAGACGAGGAACGTGCCAGAGTCATCTCGACCGCTGGCGTCGACGCTGAGGACGCAAATGTGAGCAGATCTCCTTTTTTTCGCCATTTTCTTCGCCGTCGACGACTCTTGCGTGGCCCTTGTTGAAACATCAGGCGTGGCACGCTACCATTGGCCAATCATTTTCCCACGCCGTTCCGCGGAATGGTCGCTGACTAAGCTCTCTTCGTAGGAACACCACTTGCAAGCCGTTCTCTCTGCAGCGTCGCACCGGGCAACGACGTTGGCGCAGAAGGCCAGTAGAGGTCCCGGTGCAGACAAGAATGAGAAGCCGAAGGAGAGTACCGCTTTCATCCCTGTCCCAGACGCGGCGGGGGTCGTTGAAGAGTACTCGACGCTTTACCCTTCGGACAAATGGGTCGACCCATTCTCCTTCGTGAAGTTCTCGAGCACCATCGACGAGTGCATCGCGATGGCTCTCGTCGATGGCTTCACGTACTTCATGGACGAGCGCGACGCCGAATGGTTGGAGAAGAATAACCAGGACGCTCGAGGTGAAGGAACGAGCTCGCAAGCAGCTCGTGTCAACGGTGCTCATTCTCGGAGTGCGAGATCGAAAGGCAAGGACGTCGACGCAGGCGCGGCGGTTCCCATGACAGAGGATGATTTCGAACTCGTCATGGGCGTCTTCGAGAAGATCACGCACGACAACACACCCTTCCTCCACGTTGTAAGTTTCGATCCTTTGCTCAAATGCTTAGGTATACTCATCTACTGTCTGCTTCTCAGCAAGGAACGATCCCCCCGTTCTCCGACTATCAAGATGCTTTCTCCAATCCACTTCCGAAATCGTTCTTTGCGACCTACATTTGTCCTGCTAACCTTCCCGATCCACCAACGTTGCTCCGCATGGCTCGCGCTGTCTATCCTTACTGGAAAGAGCGGCGTACGGAACGCGATTGTCACCGTATAATTCCAAATTTGAATGTTCGTATATCGCTTTCTCGTCTATGTATTTGAATGCTTATACACTGTTGCAGTTTGATGAGTCCGACGTGAAGAACGAGTCCTATATCTGTTTCCGTCGCCGAGAGATCAAGGCTGTCCGCAAAACGAGAACCGCTCAAGCATCATCTTCAGACAAACTCATTCGTCTTAAGGGCGAATTGAGCATGGCTTTCGAACTTGGAAGGCTAGTCCATGCTCGTGAGGTCACGAAACGTTCATGCACAGCGGAAACTCGAAGTCTTTGGGATAAACGACTGAGCCTTGCTGATCTCAAGAAGAAGTTCCCTACGCTTACCAGTCGCGACGACGAGGAACTTCTCGTGGATAAGGAGCGCGCACCTAGAGCTGCAAGACGAGCGGACATGAAGTAAGTTGATGAATGTTCAAAACCTTTTCAGCTCTGAACTTCCGCATCACAGTGCCGCGCAAATTCTCAGAATCAAGAATAGACCGAGCGGCGATCCATCTGCTTCTCCAACACCGGCGGAACCACAAATGAAGCCAAAGGAGAAGTTACAGATCATTTCCAACTTGATCGAGGACCACATCAGGCGCCAGCGAGACCGGGACCATCATTGGGAGGATCAGGTCGACGTGAGTTTTCCTGTCGCTCATTTGAAATGCATAGACTAATGTCTCTTTTGAACAGAACCCGTATCAGCAACTTCCTTTGGGATTCAGCGAGCGATTGTTCCGGCCCATCCAGTCCGAACCATCTCGTTCAGCGACTCCTGAACTCAGACCTCGCGCTGCAACTTGTCTTCGAATGCGAGTAGGACGTGGTGGTCTACGGCATATAGATAGGAGAGGGTTTAAACTGCGGCACGGAGGCACGGAAATCCTCAACTACAAGCCTCGTCGGCTAGCTGGGGAAGAAGATGCTCCAGAGCAAGATGAAGACATGCGACGTCTAGAGGAACGTTGGAGATTTGACAGCGATTTCTCGGGCTTTGACGGTGGCACTGATGAGGAGGATCGTGTCCTGGTGGATGACTTCGATACGAGGTACGGTTTTCTTCTTTTCCACTGATACCTTCAATTGACTCATTTGGTTTAGATACGTCCGCCATTCGATGCATTTCCTCCAGGAGAATGACAACGCACACATTGCTACTGACCCACGCCTCTTCTTGCACGATGGTCAGTCAGTCAATGTCGTTATGCCCTTCAAGGTGTCTCCGCAGATCTCTCCGAGGAGGGAGTCCGTTGCGCACGCGCGCCCTCCTGGCGCTCCTCTCCCTTCATTCCACCCTCACGCCGGCGGAGTACCCATTTCGACTGCTGCCTCCAATCCTCCTCAGGCCAATCCCCCTCAGACGGCTGCTACACCCATCGCCGTCCAAACACCCGTCAAGAAGATGCCTCCGCCTCCTGCTCCTCCAGTATCAGTGCGAAGCGCATCGAATGGCCCCCAACGGCCTCCGAGTGTCGTCTCGCAGTCCAGTGGTACCGGGCCTGCATCCTCACCTCCCGCCGCCAACTCTCAACTTGTCCCCACCTTGCCCAACGGAAATCATGTCACTTCTCCCACTCCCGCCGCCGCGCCTATGCCTTCAAACGGTGCTGTTGCAAGCACTTCCAATGGCGTTGTCGTGCCAGTGGTTGGGCCTCAAGCAAGCTCATCCAACGGTCCCACACCTATGGAGATCACACCTGCGAATCGAGCCACTTCACCTGTTCGCCCCAAATCGCAGAACCAGACGCAAGTGAATTTGCAGCAGCTAGGAATGCCGACAGGTCTGGTGGCGAACGGGATAACGAATGGATCCTTTGCTGGTTTCAACAGCGTCCCGAACAGCTATGCAGCCCTCACGCAGCAGCAAGCAGCAGCTCATGTCCTGATGCAACAGCAACAACAAGCTTCTCAGCTGAAGCGTGCTTATGCAGGTCAGGGCATGCCGCTTCAGCAGCAGTTGTCCAACGTCAACGGCGCCGCGCGTGCTAATCAGGTTGCGTACGCCCAGCTTGGTCTAGGGGGAAACGTCAACATCAACAACTTGACGGCAATGATGCCTCTCAAACTTCCAGCTTCGAGGCAGATGCAATGGGCGGCTCAACGTCCGCAATCTGCTGCGAACGGGACCGACGCATTGCTTAACCAGAACATCCAGCTTGCTGCAATGAATGGCGGGAACGCCATGGCTGTCGCTAACGGGATGAACGGGTTAGCTGCGATGAACGGGATGAACAATCTAGCTGCCATGACCGCCATGAACGCCGCGATGACCCAGATGAACGCGATGAACGGTGTTGTACACTCGAGTCCGAACGGGCACGCACACATGTCCCCTCCCAACCGCCACGCGCAGGCACAGTCGCCGCCGAACAGCGTCATCGGTGGTCACAACCACACATCCCCCGCTCACGCTCACCAGCTTCTCGCGCAATCGCTGTCACCGCACGGGGCTGGGATGGTTGGGAGCCCGTCGCAGGTACACCTCACTCCGCCGCGAAACATGCAGACGCCTATCCCCGGGCCCCAGCCGTCGCCTCTCATGCAGCACCAACACATCGTTGGCAGCATTAATCAAGGGCAAGGATTTTAATTTTTGCACGCCCTTCTTGTACTCTTTCCTTCTTCCTTATTTCGACTTCAATGTTTTACTGCCCCTTTACACTTTTACCATTCTGCGTCGTGTGTTTTTAAAAAGCAAACTTTTTCTCCTCGCTGTCTTCCTCTCCTCCTACTCACTTGTTTATTGTCGTCGTCGCTACTCAACTGAATATCAGAATAAAAGACAGAAAAGAACAAAAACACATGAAAACAATTGTAACGGTGTGATTCGATTTGTGAAGTCCTTTGAGACGGTGAGGTTTGTTATGACTATGATACAAGAAAAGTAAAGCTTCGTCTAAATCTATTCTGCATATTTGTTTGTCTTCCCACTCAGTTCTGCCTGCTTTCTCAACGCAAGAGGCGCGTCGTATTTGTCCATCATGACCTCTACCAACTGGATCTCGTTCGCCGCCGCAAACTCGGGCTTGTCGATCAAGGCTGAGAGTTCGTCCCGAGTACTCACTGTGTAGGTCTTCCCGGTACGCTCTGAGGCTGGCTTGCCTTGGAAAACGCTCAAGAGAGCAGTATAATCCCTGATCAACGCCGAATGAATTTAGTTCACCGTCTCACAGCCTCGATATTGAAACATACCAGTTGGCAATGTCGTTGTATTTTCTATCACCCTCTTTCAATCAACTTGTTCCGGATACGTACTCGACGCTCACCTATCCCATCCGTGCAAATGACGTTCAATCGTATACCCGTTGTTGTTGAGGACGAAGATGATAGGTTTCAGGCCCCAACGAATCATGCTCGAGATTTCTTGCACCGTCAGTTGCCTAGAGAGAATTGTTATCATGAATATTCATTCCTTGATACACATATGTGCGTATGTATCGGATTATTAGACTTACAAGCTACCGTCACCGACGAAGAGGATCGTACGTCCGAGCCCGAGGTCTCTCGCTGCCATCGCGGCGCCCAGCGTACTACCTGCGCATGTCGTCAGTGATCAAGGGAAAGTCGTAGTATGAAACGATGAGAAAAGGTCTCGTACCGACAGTCCACCCGATACTGCCCCAAAGAATCTGACTGACGAAGATAGCACCGTCGGGGAACGGCACGTCCAATATACCAAAGCTCGACGTTCCTGACAGCGTACAAATATCGACGTCAGCGCATCCTCCAGGGCAATCAGAACGAACTATTACGCACCTGTCTCCGCGACGATGACGTCCTTCGAGCGGAAGAACTTGCCCATCCTCGGCCAGAACCAGTCCTGAGCGATGACTTGCGAGCCGTCGTTGGGAATGACTGGCACATAACGCGCGACAGGAATCTTCTCAGCCGTCGTCTTCATGTGAGCGAGTTCCTCGGTCAAGACAGGTAGGAGTCGCTTCATCCCAATGCCAGGATACCGAGCATATCCTATTTGAGTGTACGTCGAGTGAAGCTGTATAATTCGCCCCCCAATTTTATCAACATACAAACAAAGGCAAAATTAAAGCAGGAGACCAACCTCAACGGTATTCGTTGCGGGGACGCTATAAGTGAAGTTTCCGGAGTTGAAGTCGGATTTTAAGGATCCGATAGAGATGATGAGCTTCGCCTTCTCGACCTTATCCCTGATTTCTTCGTGTGTCAAAGACCCAACGTACAACTACTCAGGAATAGTCAGTCATTCAAGTATGTTGCTCCTTTATTTTAAGCTACGCACCCCACCATACCGATCATTGGTTTCGCTGACGGCTGTCTTGCCCATCGGCGCAGAGTAAACTGGGAAGCCCGTCCTTTTGATGAGTTCGGCAGTTTCATCTACGACATGATGACGGATGGCGCATGCATCAACAAGTATGACTGCATCTTTGTCTGCGTCGTGGATTTCCTTGATGATCTCTCTGACGACGACCTTCTCGACCTCCGGGTCGTTGAGTGGGGTCTCAAGAGCAAGAGGTGTCTGGAGACGTTTGACTGCTGGAATTTTAGCGAAGGACAAGTCCGTGGGCAACGTAAGGTAGACTGGGCGACCCTTGGAATCGAAGTTACAATATATATGATTGTGGTCTCTTTCTTATGACGTACCGTGGTGACGCATTTGACAAGAAGATCGTCGATCTCTTCTGCCGCGGTCGACTTGTTAAGCAGATGTGCCTGGGCGATCGAGAATTGAGCCGCAGCCTTTTCGTAGGCATCAAAGCTATCAGAGGCCCGTCAGTATAACACCATGTGATAATTCTGGATATTGTGCACCGTCCATCTCCTAATGTATGGTGCAACATTGGCTTATTTTTCAGTTGCGTCGTGTTCGGAACACCAGCTATATGCACTATGGGGACATTTTCGGAGAATGCTAAGATCGAAAGCATCGTCAAAAGATTCTCTTAAACATATAAGAGAAGAGTGAATTACCTCCAGCAATGCCATTGATTGCACTGAGTTCTCCAACGCCAAATCTAGTGATACGTAAATTATTTGGAGTACAGAGAAATAACAGCTCTTTAACGCACGTCGTAACGAGGGCACCAACACTTTTCGTATGCACTCGAGCATAGCCATCGGCAGCATACGCTGCATTCAATTCGTTACTGGTAATCAACAGCGATTTTAACTTCCTAACTTTCTGACATGCACCTCAGAATGCCACTCACCAATTTCCAACCCAATGAAGGGATTCGTGATCTTCGACAATGTCCTAAGCAGATCATTTGAGTCTCGCGACCGTATTTGAGCATACATAGATCCAAACTCATACCAAGAAACCTTTGGGGTGGCAATCAGTGACTATATGCGCTTTCAATGTACGGAGAACTGACCGAGGTTGAAATCTCCTGGTACCCCAAAGACTTTCTATTCGAGTCGTAAGCGATTTGATGCCACTGACAAGACGCAAAGGACGTACCGTCACACCCAGCTGCACCAATCGGTCAAGCAAGTATCTCCCGACAGTGATCTCTGTCTACAGGATAGATCGATGGCGACCGTATCGTCAGCAAAAGGTCGGAGGTCGGGTGTCGGTCGACGAGCGTTACTCACTGCCGACGACATTCTCGTTGACGAGAGCAATGGATGGAGGTGGTGGTGGTAAGAGGAAGAGAGCAGAGTCGTATAAGGGTGGGCACGTCCATCCCGAAGGCAGGTTTATATGACGCTGTATTGTGTTGTTGTGTGCTGGTCCAGAGTAAAACGGATGACGGCGGCGAGCGAGGGTGCTAAAAATAGCAGTGATCGGCATCCAGGGAACGTCGGCGGGTGCGGTCCGCGTGTAAGTGCCTCGGAGAAATATTTGAGCTCTGCGCCCGCACGAGAAAGAGCACACGAAGACGACGATTACGTCCACGAGCCTTTCGCTGAGGTGAGTTCATAGGTAACTTATGAATGCTAAAGACGGATCAGAATAGGTGAAGCTGAGACCAAAGAACTCTTTGAATTCGACTGAAAGCGGGCAGTGTGTTATCGAGAAGATGGCGGCGGCGATTCGACGACGTTCTTCCTCTGTTCACATAGATAGGCTCCAGGCTATCATTCAAAGACGAGGCGCTGATATACGATACCGTGAAGCACACGAGATGATGTTCCTCGGACTCATCCAGCAATATCAGACGGGACCCGATTCCAGCACCTCAAAAACCGACCACGCAATTCAACTTTGAGCCAGAGCGGACTAGAACCACGAACTGCGGGCTGAGAACCCACTCCAACGGAAAGATTACACCGTTGCGTCACCTCCGAGACGGAAGCAGTATGCATTCGTTCCGAGGGCCGCTGATCCATGAAAGAAGTGGCTGCTCTTCGTTGACCAATGTTCAGACCACGTCGACATCCCCACCGAAACGCTCGCGGCGTTCGACGTGTCCTCCAGTGTCATCTCAGTTCGAAAGCACGATTGAGGCCAATAATAATGTGCCGATATGTTGTTTTAAAGCGACTGCGGATGCAACATACGATATGATAGCTCGGCATGAAGTATACGGGAGACACAGGGATGTCGCGATCCGACCCGTGACGGACATTAACGGGCGAGATTTGACGGTCGCAGCTTCCGTCGACAAACGCGAGGAATATTGCAAAGGATGATGACAGCGCCCATTTCATCGCGTTTTGACCTAACGGCGCGTTGGGGCGGCGTCAAGATGGAATTTGAATGTTGGTCTGCTCGCCTAGCAAAGGAAGGACGCCTTATTGCCTTGACATAAGAAGATTGAAAGTCGTGACGCAAGTTTCAGTACGAACGTGTCCCCAATATGAAAGGCGAGCTAAGAGTGAAGAAACAAAGCATACGTTGCTTTACTGGTGGAGGGGCAATGATATCAGTTGACACGGTGGGTAAGAATAGAAAATGACTGACCACCTCGTCGCGTCCGTGTCGTCGAGACACCGTTTCTTTTACGAGCAAATCAGAACGTTTGACGTCAAGAGCTTCCCCACCAGCTATTCTCCATTTCCATCCGTTCGTGTGGATCCTTCCACGTCTTGTATTTGTCGTCTTTTGGCTTCGCCTTTCTTGAAAAAATTCAGCTTCCGAGTCGGAGGAACATATCGTTGACTTGAAACTGCCTTCGTCGAGGTTGAAGACCAGAGGAACCGGAATTCGCATAAAAAGCTCCAGGACATCCAAGGCAAGTCTGTGAACACACCCTTCACATCTACAATCTTTATGAATCATAGACGAAGACGAGTTCGAAGCACACTTACAAACGGCGTGACGCAGTTGACACGTCGTGATACAACTTCCAACTCCTCCTTTCATCGCTCTTTTCGTGAATAATCTGTCGGGTCGCAAACTTTTTGAGTCTACGCAGATTCACATACTACGCCGATGTCGAAGGGTTCTTCAGTTTTCATTTCGCTTTTGAGTGGATGGACGTCGTCCTCTACTGTCTCAACACAAGCCAACGCGTCGCGCGAAAGCATCCGCGCGAGCTGACTAATCAAAGCAGAGAACATCGACGCGATTCCGTTTGTTCGATCACGAAATAACCAACTGATTCATATCGAGAAAAAACACTGGCTATTATACATTGGGTCCATAGAGACGGCAGCGAAGGTACGGTTGATATTACATTAGATTGCAACAAAATGATTGCTACAGACAGCGTATTCAGACTGTTGCAAAGTCAGATCATATTTGAAAGGGTAAGAAGCGCACCACTTACTCTAGCGATTCCAGTACCGCTCGCTGTTCCACGTCCAATGATAAGTGTCGAGGTACCACATAGGGCCACCTTCGAACTTGAGGTACTTGCGTAGCTCGTCGAAGTCCCTTCGTTTCAAAAGCCGATCGCTCAACTCGTAGTTGTTAGTCAAAGCAACCATCCGAACTCTCCCCTTCCCCGGTAGAAATACTTCAATGACGTAAGGTTCGCCTTCGAGCTCGAGCTCCTTCGCAACAGCGTCCAAGGCGTCCATCCTCAGCCAAGAAGTGGTCATCGAAACGCTAGGTGGGCATGCTTCGGAGTCATCCTCTGTATCGTATCCCTCCTCTTCATCGCCCTCTTCGTCTTCGTCTGCATTGATGCTACTGCGGTCATTTTTAGGGGGGGCTGTAGGTTTGTTGCGATCCCGAGGGGGAATGTTCTTTGCTCTCGCAACTTCCAGGAGGACATCGGGATCTCCCAAAGCCCAGCCATAATGGAGCCTTGGAGGCCTCAGTTTGTAGCTCCCGTCTTTCGGAATGAGGGGAGCTGGCAGCCTGTCCATGGGTTCGACGGTGAGGCACTTCTCCCAGTCCTTTCGGAAACCATACTGGTAAGTGTCAAACGAAAGACAAAAATATATGAGAATCACCTTGTCAGAAAGACGACCACGCTTGGGGGCCAGCGGAAACTCGAGCCTGAGTTTCTGAGAATCGGCCATGGTTCGTATGCAAAGTCTGTGGCAGTAGGAGGAAAAGTGGTAAGGCCACAATATCAGCACGGAATTTATACACAGAGGCACGCGGGACAATCACCGAAAGTGGAGAACAATGGGGAGTATGAATATTCGATGATCATGAATTCCTGTTCAAAATGACAATCCAATCCGCAGCTTGTACGAAGCTTTCGAAGGAAACCTGAGGCCTGAGGGGTGAATAACATCATAAGTTCCCTCGCCAAATATCCTCGGTTTGCATCCAAGTGTGTGCACCTGCTCAGGAGATATTTCCACGACGCCTGCCAAGTGCCTGCTATCTTATGAATTCAACTTCTTTGCGAGAAGATTTGACTTCTGAAGAGCAATTTATCGTGATGGAGCTGCCTTCGTCGAGGTAGGACTCGGAGACTCAGATGACCTGGGATTCAAAGAAAGCTTCGACGAGAAACGCAGACCAGCTGAAAAGACGCTTTCATTGCAGCATACACCTGTACGTTCCATGAGACAATAAGACGAAGATGAAGCTGAGTTCGAGACACTCACAGCGAAGTGGACTATCCTGATACATGTCAAGCACACCTTCGGAACTTTCAGCTCGTCCTTCCGCGCCGTCGCCTTTTTTCGTGATAGTTTATCCGACTCCATGCGAGTTTGTGCGCTGGAAATTCGCCTACTTCGTCGGCATCGAAGACTTCTTCAGCTTTCAATTCTCTTTCAAGCGGATCACTGGATAGACGTGGTTGACCAACACAACTCAACGCGTTCGAGTCGCGAAAGCTTTCATACGAGCTGACTAATCATTTCGTTCGCTTGTTCGTGAAAGAACAAACTACAAATCATAAAGAGAAAATCATTGGCTATTATACATTGGTTATAGAGAAGCGAAAGTAAAGGTACGGTTGAAATTATATAGAACAGCGATAAATTGATTGCTGCAGACGATTTGAAAGGTTGAAGGCGACTCGAGAGTAGACGGGCGAATTCAGGCTCCTGTTAACGTTGCGAAGTTAGAACGCAATTGAAAGAGAAAAAACACGCCACTCACATGTGCACATCTGAGATCCCAGTACCGCTCGCAGTTCCACGTCCAATAGTAAGTGTCGAGGTACCACATAGGGCTACCTTCAAACTTGAAGTACTTGCGTAACTCGTCGACATCGCTTCGCTTCGGAGGCCGATCTACCAACTCGTAATTGTTAGTGAAGGCAATCATTTGAACAGCTCCCTTCTCCTGAAAGAAGACTTCATGGACATATGGCTCGGAGACGAGCCCGAGCTCCTGCGCCACAACGTTCAAAGCATCTTTCCTCAGCCAAGAAGTGGTCAGCGAAAAGCGCGGTGGGCATGGTTCGGAATCATCCTCGGTATCATCGTCCTCGTTTTCGTCCTCGTCCTCTTCTTCGCTCTCTTCCTCTTCCTCCTCATCCCTATCGTCATCGTTGCTGATAAGAACCTCTTTAGGGGATATTGTAGTTTTGCTGCGACCCCGAGGCGGAATGTTCTTTTCCTTCGCAATTTGAAGGAGAATGTCGGGTTCGTCCAAAGGCCAGCCATAGTGGAGCCTTGGAGGTCTGAATCTCATACTTCCGTCTTTCGGGACGAGAGGGACTGGCAGCCTCGCCATGGGTTTGACTTTAAGGCACTCTTCCATGTCCTTTTGGGAACCACCAGTAAGTATCGAACAAAATGCCGCAACAAAATAGATGAGAATTACCTTGGCAGTAAGGCGTCCGCGTTTGAGCGCCAGCGGGAACTCAAGCTTGAGCTTTTTGGGGACGGGCATGGTTCGTAGGCAAGATCTGTGACAGCAGGAGGAAAAGGCGATTCGGTGTAGCCACTGTACCAGCACGAGATAATTACGGGATCGGTTGTCAAATCACTTGTGGCCCAACCGCTGAAATTGGAAAACAATAAGAGCAAACACCAGAGTCTCGTACAATGACACCCGGGCCGGAAGCGAAACGCGAAACGCCATGAATCCGAGTCAATCCGCAAATCTCCAGCTATCGTCAGTATTCATTAATATTCATTCAGTATGATGATGAGTATGAATTACTCACAGTACATGAATGCAGCCAAGTACCGCACATACCATGTCATGCACTCGTCTTCAAACTCTTTGAGCTCCTCCATCTAGTTTTCGCTTCGTGTAAGCTGTTGCAAACTTGACGATGAGTTTGCGGTATTTCGCTGGTGATATTATCTTCCATTGCTCAACTTGAGACGGGCTTGAAATCAATTACACGAGAGCAAGTAGAGGGGGTCGATGATTCGATCGTCGTTTTCAAGTCGAGTCAATCATTGTGACGATCGTTGTCGAACACTAAAAATTAAGTCACGTGGACGCGACGCGTTAAAGCTGACTAAGCCAAACGGGAACAAAAGAGCTCAGAACCGCGTCGACGTCTTCGGTACACTCTCTGCTCGACGACCACGATGGCCCAACCTCAAGAAAACACACCAACACAACCGAAGCTCCCTTTTCCCTTTCTTCCTCAGAGAGAACCTATAGGAAGAGAGGTCAGCATCGTCATGTTCTCTGCATCAATTTAGTGCATCACAACACTCATCACACCTCTCGCAAAACCCGGAGCAGCATGCAGAGCTAGCACTCCTCGTCGAACCAATGGCAAAGCTCCCTCCGCACCTCGCACCGCTCGGAAAATACGCAAAATCTAAACCTCCCAAATTCCACTTTGGTTGGGTCCTCGACAACCCCGACATTCTCCTCGACATAGGGAAGAGCTTAGGTGTCCAACCGCGAAAACACGAGGAGGATCACGAAGATCACGAAGATCACGACTCCGATGACGACTCCGAAGATGACGAAGAGTCGGATTGTACGGTTTCCATGACTGACGTCTGGATGAGGATGGACGCGCTGCAAGCCGTTTCAAAGGAACTCGAGCTTAAGAACGAACCGTACCTCGCAAGGGTGATCTGCCCCGGCAAGCCAAACCCCAGGGTTCTTATGATATCGCTAGTCGAGAACTACTCTCTAAAGGACGGTTTCACTCGCGGTATCGACATCCAGAACCTGATGAAGTACTTCGATTTCAAGACCGGCCCTATGTGGTACCTCGATGGATACTTCTGGATGTGGGATAGCACGAGATTCTGGTGCTGTGAGTAATTCAGTCTTCCAACATTTATTCTCCTTCTGACTCTCTTTGTTGCGGGCTTGAAAGCTTGCTAACATGTCACAACAAGGATTCAGAAAGTCGACTCTACCGCTTCTTCGAATTCCACTGCCTATCTGCTCTACTGTTTTCCCGGCGTATGCACTTGTTTTCGAATTATCCACGCTTGCTTTCAATCTGTAATCATGCACATCCAAGTTACAAATGTATACTCCTAGTATCACAGTCTACATGTATCAAATTTCTACAAATTGCTTCTCACAATTACAATCGCTCTGGTTGTCTCCGAGCGTTCGCGCACCAACTCGCCGTTCTTCCTGATGAAAGTGTACATTTACATGATTGTTTTCGGCTTGATTGTTTTGTCGACTCTGCGCTTATCTGAGTCCACGCGTGCACGCGTCGAGAATTCGTGGCCAACCACGAAGTTCCCCCTCTCTCCAGCGCACCTCACTCTCACCCACAATCAACGAGCAACATGGCTCAAATACTACAAGCAAAACCACAAGCAAGACCGAAACTTGAATTTCCTTTGATTCCTCAGAAAGGACCTCTAAGCGCGGCGGTAGGTAATGATATTGTCGTTGTCCCCAGACGTCTCATGGCCATTTCGTGGACAGCATGTCGAAAAAGCTCATTCCTTCGAGCCGATGTACAAGCTGCCATCCTTTCTCATACCGACAGGAAGATACTCAAACACGAGACCCCCAAGATTCCACTACGGCTGGGCCTTGGAAATTTTCGACAGACTTTATGAAACTGCGAAGGAATTGGGTGTCCAGCCTCGGGCTCGAGATGAAGATTCGGACGATGACTCGGAAACGGAGGAGGACGAAGAAGAAGAAGAAGAATTGCCGACCGTCTCCACGACCGAAATCTACTTTAGGGACGATGCTATGACTGCCCTCACGAAGCATCTAAAACTCGGGAAGGAACCATACCTCGCTACGGTGTTCCGACCGGGAAAAGATAGGATTACCATGGTTGCTCTGGCTGAGAACTACGCGTTCAAGGATGGATTTGCTCTCTTTAGTGACATGGAGAAACTGACGGACCATTTCAAGTTCGATTCTGAGCCTATGTGGTATATAGACGCATATTTCTGGATGTGGAATGGCGACGACTATTGGTATTGTGAGTGATCCATTGGTCTGTCACAATTTCCTCTCTCTCTTACCTTGCTTTGCGTTCGAAGCTTGAATGATTCTTTGGTCACCATTCGTACCTTTCGCTTGGATTCATGAAACGTCGGTCCCGCTGTGTCGACATATATGATACATGTTTTCATTTCAATATATCACCCGCTACGTGCAGTTGATACATATTGCAGCTCTCCGAAGCTTTGCTTTGGAATTCTTGTCCCGTCGACGCTCTCGAGCATCCTAATCTCAGATGTTGTCATTTCATTTGCAATTCATCACGAATATCCCCTCATAATTTGAGCTCAACTGATGGTCCTTATTATTTTCGTAGCGTACGATAATATTCTCATCCGCCATTTCATTCTCAACTGATTACCTACAGTGCCAGCAGCGGTTCTCCTCCTCGTTCCTCTCCGCCGCTATTACTTTCCGCTCAAAGGGAACGCCAGGGAACGGTCGTTTCAAGTTGTGGCCTGCACTGCCTCAAAGTTGGTTCGACACCGTGACGAATCGCGAGTCGCGATCATGATGCATGATGGCTCACTCGAGTCGCAACGTCGACAAAAGTGACTGACGACTTCAAATCAAAAACAGCGCCGCGTACGATAATCATCCAAGCGTACGGGAGAAAAGGGGGTGAGCCAAAGCTTCAGCTATTCTTCCTCAAGATTCCTCAGTGACTCAGGCTTTCGAGTTGCAACCGCTTTGACCTGCTCCCGGTACTGCGACGCTTAAGCTTGGCCGCTAAGATGTCAATAGAAGGCCCGTACTGCATGTG
Organism: Schizopora paradoxa; assembly: GCA_001020605.1. NCBI lineage: Eukaryota > Fungi > Basidiomycota > Agaricomycetes > Hymenochaetales > Schizoporaceae > Schizopora > Schizopora paradoxa. The sequence continues at coordinate 144,052 of KQ085938.1, forward strand.
TTCGATATTGAATGCGACGAATGCAGTGTACAGTCCACCCGCATCGGCCATGCCTTGGTATACCGTGACCGCTTTTTCTCAAACGCTTGAAATTTCTCTTTGGCTCAGGCTCTTCAGAAATGCCTATGCGTCAGTCATAGCATCAGATGGGCCTCCAGGTAGTACTCTGGAGTGCGGTATATAAATCATCAAAATCTTGTCGACAGCCTCGCTATCCTTATAGCAACGAACTCATCAGCAATCTCAAGATATCTCCAAGTTCAAGCACGTTTTTCTGTCATCCCTTACCGTCTCTTCAACGCAGTAATCATGACTGACTTCGAACCCTCCTGGAAGATAAACATGGATTATAACGAGTTCATCGTGCTCATCAAATTTCTGGTCAAGAACTCCGCGTCAGCTGAACGAGAGTCTCACTATGACGAGCTCTGGTCTGGCGTATTCAATTTCTTATGCATGGCGTTCAAGAAGAAGCAGGCAATGATCAGCTGCATTCCTCAATAAGATATAGTCTCTGATTGTTTCAGAGCAAATGACACTGGAAATGGTATGTTTCTGGTCTTCCTCTCTCGCATGGCTTGTGTTGACCAATTCATGCACGGTAGATGGAAACAACAATCGACGCCAACGAGTAACTCGTAGTATGCGGGCCGCAGAAGCCAACGCCGCAGAACACATCGAGCTTCTGGTCCGCCAGAGAGTGGCCGCCGATGCTGGAGATACCACGGTCTCGAGTATTGATTCTGAGGAAGTGCCTGCCACAACCTGGAAGCGTCCAGATTACTTTATAATTGGTCGAATATTTGCACTCCGTGGACGAGGCTCAAGACTGTCTCTTGAACTTACGATGGAGCGACCGCTCTTGATTTTCGAGCTCAAGATGGACCCAAACGACATGCATGTAGGCGACATCAGGCCAGGCGAGGAACCAGATATGAGACACGTCAGGAGCACGGTTGCGAAGGCCATACCACAAGTCTTGAAATAAGTGCAATATCTCTTCTCACAATTCCCCGATAGCACGGACACGGTGCACGCAATAATTGCCATTGGAACATATTGCCAGGATTTCTCCATTTCTCGACTTCGACTTCCCCAAGGGACCTTATACGATCTTTCCAAATACCTACCCGTTGCTCGGATTCGGGAGCTTGCGCAGTACGCGGAAAACATGACTGAGCCGTATCACATACTGAACAGTGATCGAACTGGTCTTCACATGAACTTTTTTGAGGGCCTGGAGCAACGCCCGCCAAGTTGCCACCACGTTCAAGCATTACCAACGTACGAAGTAGAGCGATCTTTTAATGTCCCTCTTTGCACTTCCTTTCGTTTACTGAATGTAGAATTATCTTATTGTTACAGTCATACGTGAACCACCGAGGAACAGGTATCGCCGTTTTCTCTTACAAATTATAAAGCGGCGTCTTCGCTTACGTTCAGACTTGCTTCGCCACTCAGCTCGAACGGAAGGGCACAGAAAGTCACAGCTCACTTCGCCGCCTCCAAAGCTACGACCACAAAGCTTGCACGTTCGGCTGTCATTGCTGCGCTTGTAAGCTCTTAAAATGCATAAAATATAAGTGGGGTTGTCGAGTACAGAACGACCCATCGAACGAGTCGAAAGGCGTCGACTTCCTCCCTCCTATTTACCTACTACGTATGCCACGTCATTCTCCTGCATATATTAGCAGCACAATATCAGTTCACCAAGGCATGGGGCTGTAGAAAGTCGCAAATCGAACAGGTGCTTCTGAACTCATTCAGTGTAATTGCCATCTGACCTTGAGAGCCGAAAACAGCTTTTCTGAGGCTCTCTCTGCATCCGACTGGCCAAAAGTCGCATTCCGATGTTGGATCCGTGAAGCGTTGTAGAATACAAATTGTGTAGACTTTCCGAATAAAACATATGTCATACTTGATACATCGATGCTAGTTGTAGTGCAAAAATTCAGGAGAAACATCTCGGGCTTTCTCCCATGCTGCGAGGAATTTCGGATGGAAACCGTCCCTGTTCTTGTTCAATATATGGTAGGGGCGGTCAGAGACATTCTCCACATATTCCCGAAGGTTACCAAAGTTGTCTTGAATTGTCCCTCGAGGATCATACTCGGCGTCGTCGTGGTCCACCTCAGGAAGTTTATCCTTCAAAATAGTAAAATCCATGCAAAATGTCCCGACGGCGATTATTGCGTGAATTTTATCGCCGGCGTCGGGGAATTCTGCAAAAACAAACTGGGCTTGTTTCAGGACTTGCAAGAGCGTCACGAATGCAAGGCCAGGGACATGTTCTGCGTTGGGTTCCTCCCCTGCCTTGACGAACGCAATGAGGCCCTTCTTCGGGTCGCGCTTGAGTTCGACCAGCAGAAGCGGACGCTTGATCCCGAGCTTCCGCTCTGACACTCCTCTTATCACTTCGAATATCCGGCCCATAACCAAGTAGTCAGGGCGTTTCCACTTTGCGACGGGTTTCTTGTCGACGTTGTCCTTGTCCTCAACCGTGACCGCATTGATAGTTGCAGAGAACGAACTTGCAACAGACTCCAAGCTTTGGCCCTCCTCGAGATCCCACTCTTCCAACACGTACTGCTCCCCGGGGAGAACGTTTGGATTCGAGTTACCACCTTGACCCCGCCCAGCTCCGTCTATTCCATCCATTAGTCAATAACGCGAACGCGAAAACTACGAAGATGTCGCTCACCATTGTCGTCAGGACGATAACAAAGCTCGTATTGAGGGATACAGCTGATCGTGGCCGTCTCGCTCTTGAAGGCTTTGCAAAAGAAAATAAAGACTTCGTTCCAGAGCTCATGATAGTGGGACTCGCGCGCGGCCGTCGCCGTATCCTTGATGAGATAGTCCAGGAATTGAATGGTATCCTTGTGATTCCATTGCAGTTTCCACAACTTCGTAGCATCCATGACTGGATAAAAAGTCAGCCATAGATATTTGTCGCAATTGCTAGACTTACTTGAGTTGAGAAGGGGAAGTTCAGATTTGACTGCTCGTCGACGCAGATGTTGACGAGGTTTTATACTCTGGCGACTGACCTCGTGGCCTCTTCGAATATGAATGTATATCAGATACACGGTTCAGCGCGCAGCACCGCGATCCCTGAGCGTCTTTTGTTGACCTGTCTATGGATGAAAGTGATGTGCTCTTCATGTCGAATAATATCATATGTCGGTATTATGTCAAGCGCGATAACAATTGACGCCACTTCAGCGCGCAGCACCGCGATCCCTAAGCTTCCTTTGTTGACCTGTCTATGGATGAAAACGATGTCGAAGAATGTCACTTCGGTATGATCCCAAGCGCGATAACAATTGGCAAGGCTTCAGCGCGCGGCACCGCGATCCCTAAGCGTCTTTTGTTGACCTGTCTATGGATGAAAACGATATGCTCTTCATGTCGAAGAATGTCATGTCAGTATGATCCCAAGCGCAATAACAATTGACAAGGCTTCAGCGCGCAGCGCCGCGATCCCTAAGCGTCTTTTGATGACCTGTCTATAGATGAAAGTGATGTACTCTTATTGTCGAACAATACCATATGTCTGTATGATCCCAAGCAGTTCCCAAGCGCGATAACAATCGACAATTCGCAAGATTCCTCAACATCGGTTTGCCAGAGGAGGCCGTTGGATCCGTTGGACGCTTTGTTATATCTGTACTGCCAGATTAAGGTGTCGATGGGCCACATAAGTGAAGCGGACAATAGAGCCATTGTTCAGATTAATTTGCGATAGTGGATGTTGAGGCCTTGACGCTGAGCGCTGAAGTTGACTGTTGAATCGTCGCTGAAGCGAAGCGCGCGGAAGCGTTGCCACGTGCCTCAGGCTGACGACATATATAGTAGCGATGTGTACCATGGCTCAACCACCAAGTTCCCCCTCTCCTTCGAGTCGTCGTCAGCACATCTCTCTCAATTCCACCAAACGGCCAATATGGAAGAAGTTTTAAAAGCAAAACCCCAAGCAAGGCCGAAGCTTGACTTTCCTCTACTTCCTCAGAAAGGGCCTCTTACCGCGACGGTTTGTGTTGTCTTCATCTACCAAATCTTCTTTTAACGCGCGCGGTCAGCTTCTCGAGAAAGCTCGTCGCTTCGAGCCGATGTACAAGCTACCAACCTTCCTCGCACCTATTGGAAAATATGCAAACGCAAGACCTCCAAGATTCCACTTCGGTTGGGCCTTGGAGAATCTCGACAGACTTTACGAGACTGCAACGGAATTGGGTGTCAAGCCCCAGCCTTGTGGTGAGGATCTGGGCGGTGAAAGGAGGGCGGAAGGTGAGGTTGGTAACGGCGAGGAAGAAGAAGAAGAAACGACAACTATCTCCATGACCGAGCTCTTCTTTAGGCATGACATTATAGCCGCCCTTTCAAAGCACCTACAGCTCGCGAGGAAACCGTATCTCGCTACCGTATTCCAACCGGGGAAAGAGGAAACTGTCATGGTTGCATTGGTCGAGAACTACGGTTTGAAGAATGGCGTTGCTCTTCCCAGTGACATAGAGAGTCTATCCAAACACTTCGGATTCAAAACTGGTCCTATGTGGTACATCGATGCTTATTTCTGGATGTGGAATGGAAACAAGTATTGGTATTGTGAGTAATTGATCATTCCGTCACATTCTTCTCTCTCTTTAACCTCCTTTCACGTCCGAAGCTTGAATGATTTTTGGTTACCATTGGTGACTTTCGCTTGGATTCCTGGAACGTCAATCCCACTGTGTAAAAATATACAATTCAAGTCTACTTTCTGTAACAATCACGCTGTGCAACTGATATGGACCGAGTTCTCCCAATGCTTGCTTTAAGTTTCTTCTCCCGTCTCAGATGTATACTATTTCATGGAAACACTTCTTCGTATTTGTAATTCAAGTTGATCTCGTATATCCCCTCATAATTTGAATCACTACGTTTGTAGCATACGATAAGTAGGTTGCGTAGTTCGCTCATAAAGAAGATAAGTGCATTGGCTGCAGCAATGAAAAGACGATGGGTTGAGCGCGGTTTCACGTGAGGTTCGACAGAAGCCGCCAACCACGACTCGTCGGACTTGGACTCGGACTCGGAACTCTCTTCCTCGTTTTTCATACCTCCCCATTTCGTCACCTCTTCTTAATTTTCAGCTCCACGTCGAACGCGACCAATAGTGGATGTAGCTTGCATACGACCAATACGACGATGGGCATATCACGAAGTTTGAGGGAATTTGATTTCCCTCTGGCGCCAAAGAAGTTTTATGGACCTTCAAAGTTTAACGAAAGAAGTCAGTCACGGTGCTACAAGTAACGTATTCAACCTCTCAGATATCGGAATGGCTCATCCAGTCTTTCAAAGTTAGGATAAAGAGAAGATCCTCCTCGTCGAGCCCATGAGGAACTTGGAGCTGCCAACCATCTTCATGCCTAACGAGAAACGCCCGAGTCACGGCGAAGTTGAACCCTCCTAAATTTCATTACGGCTGGGCCTTGAAAGACGGCAACTGTGTCTTTGATGTTGCGAAGGAATTCAACATTAAGCCTCATATTATCGAAGGCAATCAAGTTATACCGAAACCTGAATGGGTGGAAAACGACATTTGGATGCAATACGTCGCTTTCAACGCCATCGCGAAGAATCTCGGTATCACTGAAGAACCCGGGCCTTACCTCGCCACTGTAATCTGCCCAGGCAAGCCAGAGGGAAGGTCGAGAATGGTATCTCTCATGGAGAATATAGCATACAAGAGCGAAGCAATCCTCCTCGACGATATTGAGAAGTTGCGGGATTGCTTCGGGAAGTACTTTGAAGTCGACGAAGGACCTATGTGGTATCTTGACGGATACTTCTGGACGTGGAACAGCTCGAGATATCATTGTGAGTGAATCGACATTCCATAAGTCATATATATTTTAACAGCGTCTTGCTGCTGTAGAATGAACGTTTCTCTGCCTCTTTACTGCAATAAATGATCAGCGAGTTCACCAGTACAATCAACATCCGTCTGTCCATTCGTTTGACTAACTTCCGCGACTACGAAACCACATTTATACGGTAATGTACAACATGTCGTTATCTGCAATGCTCAACGAAAGGTTCTCCTCATTATACTCGATGAGTCCGAGCCATGTGTCCACGCGTCGAGAAGTGGGGAAGGCTGTGGCCAACCACGAAGTTCCCCTCTTCATCTCTCCCTCCCACTACCACCATAACATCTGGATATATTCATCATGGCTCAACCGCAAGTAGAATTGAAAGCAAAACCGAAAGCAAAACCGACGCGGACGCGTGATTTCCCTTTTTCTCCTCAGAAAGGGCCTATCACCAGAAAAGTCTGTGTCGTTATGTCTGTCTTAACTTTAAGTCACTCACGCCTTAGCGGACTCGTTTTAGCATGCAGAAAAAGCTCTCCGTGTCAAACCAATGGCCAAGCTGTTACCGTTTCTCGCACCCCTCGGAAGATATGCGAAAACGAGGCCACCGAAGTTCCATTTCGGCTGGGTGCTGGAGGATCCGAACGTGCTCCTCGAGACTGCGAAGGACCTGGGTGTTACGGGCGAGGGATATGACATCGACGACTCGGACGATGACGATGAAATGGACTCGGACGACGAGAAAGAACCAAGGCCGACAATTACCATGCGGGAGATCTACCTTCGAGAGGATGCCCTGACTGCTGTTTCGAAGAAATTGGAGCTAGCAAAAGAGCCGTATCTTGCTAAGGTGTTCAGCGGAGGCAAAGACAATGCTCTCATGGTTTCTCTGGTCGAAAACTACTCGTTGAAGGGATTCACTGGTAGCGGTCGCGACGTTAAGAGCTTGATGGAGTTTTTCAAATTCAAGACCGGTCCTAGGTGGTACATCGACGCGTACATGTGGATGTGGGATAGCGAAAGTTACTGGCTCTGTAAGTGTATCAGTCTTCCATCGTTCATTCCCTTCCTAATTTATCTTATGCCTTGAGCGTGAACTATCCATTGCTCTCTCGTTAACTGTACACCGTGACAATCACTGCCCATCATATTTGTGGCGAAGATAACTAGGATGGAACGTAACCTCGAAAAAGCGATGAAAACGTCAGAAATTTCTTCCTGAGCCCCTCAATTGACGTCATGCTGTATGATACAAATATTCATGAACTTTTTTTCGTACCTTCGGGAACCAGACATACGAATTGAATTCTAGTACGCAACGGTAAAATGCGTGTCGGTGTGCCAAGGGATCCTTCGTGAAGGCTGAAACTCGCGTTGTACAGATGGCGGGCAGAGAAAATATTCAATCTACAGCAACAAGACGAGGTTAGAATATACATGACGGATGGAATGGCAAATCGCTCACGATATCTCGCGCTGTTCCACGTCCAGGAGTACCCGTCGAGATACCACATAGGTCCTTCATCGACTTCGAAATATTTCCCAAAGCATTCTCTCAGCTTATCGATATCTTGGTGGAAGACCGTTCCACTTTTCAAAGCAATGTTCTCGACGAGAGATATCATTCTCGCCCTCCCCTGAGGCTTGCCTGGGCAGATTACTGAGGCGAGGTATGGCTCTCCCGTAAGACCTAGCTTCTTCGCGACAGCGTCGAAAGCGTCTTCTTGCATCCATGTGTCGTCCTGTACCCATTCAGGTTTGGGTACAACCTGGTTTAACTCGATAATGTGAGGTTGAACGTTAGATTCCTTCGCAACTTCGAATACACAGTTGGCATCTTTCAAGACCCAGCCGTAGTGAAATTTAGGAGGATTCAAATTGGGGCGTTTTTCGTTCCGCAAGAAGATGGATGGCAGCTTCTTCATGGGTTCGACGAGAAGTATTTTTTCCTTATCCTAATTTTGAAGGATCGGATTAGTAAACATGTATCAGAGAAGTTAATACACTGGCACTCGCTTCCTTCGAGAGACGTCCATAGTACTTCTTAGGAGCCAGGGGGAAATCGAACTTCTGTAAACTTCGTGACAGGCCCATGGTCGTATTGGTCGTATTATATGTAGTAATGGTCGCGTTGGTCGCGTTCGAAGACTGAAGCCTGCTTGTAAGAGGTGATGGTAGTGGTGTCGTAAGGGAAGGGAAGTCCACAGGCGTGTCTGCGCGTGTCCGAGCCCACGCGTCGAGGAGAAGTTGTGGCCAACCACGATGTTCCCCTGAAACTTCATCTCCTACCATCACCAACAGTACATGTAGCAACATCCACCAATGATTTAACCGAAAGCAGAGTCTCATACGAAACCGAAAGCAAAGACAAAAGCGGCCGAAGAGGCCAAAGACTGAAGCTCTTCCTCGAACGTCGATGTCGACCGCGACAACTTCAACTTGACACAGCGGGCAAAGGTCCATCGGTACCAGGTAACTATCTGGTAAGAATCAATTAACTATTGTACCTGGTTAGCATTTCAATTCAGTTGGCGGATAGTTAACAAAATATTTACCGAAATGTTTCTATAGTTATCATGTCCCTATTGGCCTTTGCCCGCTGTGTGACCGCGACCATGGGGTTGACACGAAGATTAAAGCAGTACGATTTCCCCCTGGCTCCTAAGAGATATTATGGACATCTAACGAAGGAAGTCAGTGGTGACACAATTTCTCAAGTAAAACTCATCTAATCCTTCAACGTAGGATAAGGAGAAAATATCTCGCGTCGAACCTATGAAGATGCTTCCACCCATGTTCCTGCGAGATGAGAAACACCCGAAGTTGAACCCTCCTTAATTTCACTACGGCTGGGTCGTGAAAGACGCGAATTGTGTCTTTGAGGTCGCGAAGGAACTCCACATTCAACCTCATATCATCGAAGGCCGCAAAGTCATACCCAGACCTGAATGGGTGCAAGACGACCTCTGGATGCAAGATGACGCTTTCGCCGCTACCACAGAGAGACTCGGGCTAAAGAGAACGCCATTCTTTGTCTCGGTGATCTGCCCAGGAAGACCAAGGGCGAGGGCCAGGATGATATCTCTCGTTGAGAACATTACACTCAGAAACGGAAAAGTTTACCGCGCAGATATCGAGAAGCTGCGGGAACACTTTGGAAAATACTTTGAAGTCGATGACGGACCTATGTGGTACCTCGACAGCTACTATTTTACGTGGAACAGCGCGAGATACCATTGTAAGTGCAACACCATATCACTCCCATATCCACAGTCTGATCTTTTTTCGTGGCTGGAGGCTAATGACCAAGAAGTTCGTTTGTAATTTAAGTGCGTTCATGACGTCCCCTTCATTTCCACTGCTTGTTTAGCTCAGCTTTCGTCACGCAGTATCTGCGATATGTAAGGAATGCTCTCAAAAATCGATTTCGCATTTCTGAACTCCCCAGCGGATATCGCTCGTCACCCAACTTCAACGGGTCGACCACATCTTTCCCCTCCACTCAATTGAAGGTTCTATGTCGGAGTTGTCTTCAGAACTAAGAACGTCAATTCAACAAGCATCGAACCTGCGCTTTTCATACTTGGAGACTGCTAAAACCCAGATCTGAATGACCCGGAAGATCCTCCGTGACCACGTTGCAAGAATTGTGGCCAGCCACGAAGTTCCCCAGTTCTTGCCCACTTCCTACTGTATCCTCATGGCCGATACAGCAGCGAAAACCGAACTCGAATTTCCCCTGATACCGAAGAAGGGCCGTCTCTATGCAGAGGTCTCTTCTCATATCATCAAGCTTTCTTCATTCGATACTCATTAGTTCGCATTGTGCAGGACTTCAAGAAGGCGTTTCTTGTTAAGCCCATTCCAAGAATACCTGTCTCTCTCGTACCACTTTCCGACACAAGACTAAGCCCTCCAAAACTCCACTATGGCTGGGTCTTAGACGAACCTTTTCGTCTACATGAGATCGCAAAGGAGATGGGCGTCGAGCCTCGCAAGCGCAAACCTCTGACTCCAGAACAAGAAGCTCAGTCAAAGCCGACGGCCTCGATGACAGACATCTGGCTTAGGGAAGACACTTTGAAGGCCATCGCGAAGAATCTGAAGCTCCGCGGCGACGTTCGCATCATCACGGTATTCAACCCAGACACGAAGACGGCTCAGTTCATCTCGGTCGTCGATAATTACGCGCTGAGAGAGAAAGGGATTGCAAACAGGGATCTGCGAAAACTGCGCGACTTTTTCGGTTTCGATGGCAAACCGATGTGGTACCTCGACTATTATCGTTGGACTTGGGACGTCGACCAATTTTGGGACAGTGAGTGCCTCGTCTTTTCTCGAGGCATTTTAAGTTTTCATATCTCAACAATTCGCAGTGACTTAGGGGCTTGAGCTCACTCGCCTCGAGGTCATCCCACGTTTCACGACGGCCTTCTCGCCTAATCTTCCATGTATTGTATATTTCCTCGACGATCCATCTCATCATACTCTCCTTGTTGCTCCGAACTCCGAAACAACGTTACAATCGAAAGGACAATGTCCTGAAGCTATAGATTACTCCGTTTCAAAGCTGGTGAAGTTCGGGATGACGATTTTGCAGGGAGTCGAGGACTACCAAATGAATGCATTGCGGAACCAAAAACACGTGTTGAAAGGGCGATTCATCTATAAATTCAGGCAGTCAGCGAACGATCACCCTTTCTTCCGAACCACTATCATGGCAGATCCAGGAACACCTGAAACAAAACCAAAGCTCGAATTTCCTCTCTTCCCCAAGGAAGGCCCTACTCTTAAGAGCGTCAGTATCAGCAAAGTCTACGTCACGAAGCGTCAAAGGCTCGCCCACTAATTATCAACTTATAGGATATGAAAAAAGCGCACCTCGTAAAACCCATGGCAAGAATCCCATCCGTCCTCCTCCCAAGCGAAAAGAATTCTACAGCAAGACCCCCGAAACTTCACTACGGCTGGGCCATGCATGACCCATATCGCCTCCTCGAGGTCGCCCGGGCGCTGAACGTCCCCCCTCGAAAGCGATATGAGGGATACGTCAGGGACGAGCGGACCCATACACGCGCTTGTATGACCGATATCTGGATGTGGATAGACGCCCTGGGCGCTCTCACGAAGGAATTGGAGCTCAGAGCCAAACCGTATCTCGTCGAGGTGTTTTGTCCGGGCAAGCCTGGCGAGGAGAGAGTCGATATGATCGCCTTGATCGATAATTACACTCTGAAGGATGGGTTTGTCTCGAGGAGTGATATCCAGAAGCTCAAGGCGTACTTCGGTTTCGAGAGCGATCCCTTGTGGTACCTCGACACGTATCACTGGTGTTGGAATAGCGAGAGCTACTGGAGCTGTAAGTTGACTATCAATTCTATGCCTGATGAGTGATCAGACAAAAACAAATATTATTTTACAGAAAGCCGAAAAGTCCATACGTTCGTACACAGACAGACAGATCCAAAACAAGAAAGCATCTACGAAATAAATTACAAGTAATACAACAACATGAACAAACATGCGAACATTGACATAATCGTAGTCACCACCCGAAACGCAGCTGCTCCCGAGTGAAAACAGGAGGTCTCCACCTCAGATCATCTGAGTGAATGCGCCGGCGCCGTTTTTTTCGTGCCTTCTCGTGCTGCTCGAGTACAGCGTCCGAGAGGCAGATGACGTGCTGGCCTTTGTAGTGCTTGAATAGCTGCAGCGTCGTGCACCTATTGGAGACATTGAGTCAGACGACATTTCAACTGTAAAAAAGAAGAGATACTCACGTGTTCATGACATCGACATGCGTAATTGACGTTCTCTGAGCAATATCGTCGATGCTCAGCTCATCCTGACTATTCAAGAGGAGCTCCACGATCGTCTCCGCCCAATACGCCCTATAACTCAGCAGACCCAAGTCACTAAGCGGCTTTTCAGGGCTTCCCAGTTTCCCCTCCTTCTTGCTCAGCTCATACGAGAATTCGATAAGCGTCTTTCCGAAGCCATGCCGTTGGTGTTGGGGAAGGGTAAGGATACAGGCGACGTTGTAGTTTTCGGCTGATTCCTTCTCTTTGGAGAAGTAGCCTATGAGGTGACATCCCGTTGAATCGCGTTGCGTCTATCGAAACGTCAAGAAAAATGCATGGCCAAGGCAAGAGCGAACGTACCATAACATAATACAGGAAGGGCGTAACATCATAATACAGTGTTTTGCTGAAAAGCAACGGTAAGTTTCGGATACTTCAGTAAAATAAGAGGCTTACTGATCAAGGAAGCATTTCGAAATTAAACTGAGGTTTCGACACCAATTCACCTGCTTCCGCCCGTCAATCTCCCAGAACGAAATGTCATCGTGCCGATAAATCTCGTTTCCTGGCGGATGAAGAAGTTGGCAACGAAGTCGATGTCGTTTGAGCATATACGCGGAGGGATAATAAAGGAGGCAGAATTCGCAGATGTAGAGGACTTCGAGATGGGCGAATTCACGAGGATACGGGCTGAAATACCACGCCTCCACTTCATGTTTGCCAATTTGAAGCCGGTTCAGATTTTTGACGCGAGCGATCTCGGAAATCGACTGAGTCATCGACCCAGACGTGCGCAACTTCTCGATTTCCTGCTCCTTAGAGAAAGCAGAAAGCGGTTTCGGAGTATGAGTGGGCGGGGCGATCGTCAGGTCGATGGTGTCTACGTCCATCTCGCCGTCGGCATCTGCATCTGCATCCGCGTCGGCGTCAATGTCCATATCAGCCTCCGCATCGGCGTCAGCGTCAGCATCTTCGTCCTCGTCTGGCTGCATGGTATCCGACTCTTCATCATGGGGCGCCTTCCGCTTCAAACTCCCTGAAGGTGTCGGTGACGGAGCAGCGGGGGAAGGACTTGGGGCGTTCGATTCGCTCATCAGAGCAGCGGCGGTAATGGCTGCTTTCTTCAGTGACTGATTTTTGGGGACCTTCGCGGGAGGGGCAGCCTTGTTGTTCGCAGCTTTCTTCGAAGGCAATTTCGGGCGAGGCCATTCTAAGTCTCTCGTGAGCACGATACGAGAGCCGGCAACCCACTCGTCAAGACGTTTGTTGAATTGGTCCCAATGCACGAAGAGTTCAAGCTTGTCTTGGGGTGACTCTGCGAAGTCCTGTTGCTTGTTCCGACGCGCATACATGCTGACTGGCTTGTCCCGAATAGACAGCACTTCTGCCAGACGTTCTTCTATCTCGCCGTCGGCATCTTTGCGTTTAATGTATACCTTGCACCCTACTGAAATTGTCTGATTATATGCGCATATAAGCACATCTGAGTAACCAGAGACGTAATTTTCGAAATACTGACCTCAATAGTGTAAGTACCACCCGGAGTTATCCGCGCGGGCCCTAAATTGGCGTCATCCTTGTTGTGGCCAGAGGGAGCCATGTTTCGTCAAGTGATGATGGTGGAAGGAAGGCAAGAGTGGAAGACGCGTCGGTGCCGTGATCGACGCGTGCATAGCCGCTCATCGGCACTTTCCGAAATCCTCACAGTCAGACGCCGAGATGCCCACCGCAGCAGAGATGAGAAGAAAAAATGCATCAAATCCAGATTGTATGTTGCACACCGGGGGAAATATAATTCAGACGCAGGCTTAATTTACAAACCTATGGGAATCTGTAGTTTATGTACAGATTTGGATAATTAGCAACACTTTACTCGATTAGGGATTGAAATGGGAACAACAATAGAAAGTCAAAATTCAGAATTACGAACGGACTCGGACTTTATCGGAGATCAAATTTTATACTCAAATCGGGACTGAATGCTAATCTAAATTTAGCTTACAGAATGAAGTTTCGACCTCGTCCGAATTCTACATATGGAGTACAGTCATGGCCCACTCAACGAGACACCCCCACTCAACGAGACACACTCACGAGATCTCTTGTTTCATCAAACAAATTCACGCTTTTTAGCACCAGAATGTGATTTGTAGTGTAGAATGTGTGTACATAGAAGAAGCGAGGTCGATTCATTGAGTATTAATTTTTTTATGATGCAAACACGTCAGAAATTGCCGCTGAAAGTTGTAATTTGGGATGCAGTGAATTTGCATTTTGAAAAATTTCGACAAACAGAGGAGATTGGGGTAGAACCAACCATTCATGCTCACTGCTATGCTATTCTACTCTTCAAATATGACTTTTGAAGTGTCGAGGGTGCTGTACGGCGAAAGAAGGAGCCATGATCGTGGAACGTGCCTGTTTGCCGTTTTGGGATTTTAAGGTGTGCAGCGGATGACACGACATTGGATGCGCTTTTTTCATTCCACCTCCATTTCACGAGCTTTTCATCCCAAGTTTTCTGGCTGGTCCATTCTCTTCCTCTTCTCTACATTATCCAATTTTCCTCATGGGTGGGAGGCCAAAACCGGAGGCCAAAAAGGCCCAAATTTTAAGTCAAACTAAAGAGGAGTTGCTTCTTCGTGCCGTCGCCGCGTACAACCTGGAGTTGCTGAAGCCCGAGAAAAGTCGGAAAGGAGCTAGGATGATCTGCAGGGAGGTCTCGGAGCAACATAAACGTGAGACAGGTCAAGATATTCCATTAAATCATAACACTATGCTACATCGCTGCGCTGGCCGCAAGAGCAAAGCGGAATCAAACTCGGAAAAGGGCTGGCTGAAGCCAGAGGAAGTTGAAACAATCGTCAAGTATGGCGAGGAGCTCTCCGAACGCGCCATTCCACTCACTCTAAAAACCCTGGAAGAGATAGTCAATTTTGTCCTCCGTGCTCGGATGGGACAGAGTTTCCCTGGAGTTGGCCAAAACTGGGTCGACCGTTTCCTTCTAAAACACTCCGACCGCCTGAAGATGTTCAATTCTTCGCCTCTGGAACGGGCCCGCGCACAAGCTGCAAATCCTGCAAACAACAAGGTTTTCTACGACCTATTGGAATCTGTTATCACAGAGCACAATATTGAGCCGGATTGCATCTTCGCCATGGACGAGACAGGATTCATGCCTGGACGTGCATGCACTTCCAAAGTCATTGGAAAAGCTGGCAACCGTAGTCAGCATTCCACAGAGAGCGGAAACCGGAATAACATTACGGTGCTGCCAGTGATCTGCGCAGATGGCACTAGTATTCCTCCACTCGTCATCTTTCAAGGAAAGGCCTTCTCCGTGAACTGGCTACAGAACAATCCTCTGAAAGCCTCGTAAGTTTCCCAAAATTTGGCATATCACTAGTGCTAATTGAGTCCAAAAGGATTGGTTATCAGAAGAAAGGGTACATCGATGACGAGCTTGGAGTGGATTGGATAAAGCACGTTGACCATTATACGAAAGATAAAGCAAACGGCCGAGACCGCTTGCTTGTAGTGGACAGTCACCACTCTCGTCTCACTTTTGGCTTCCTAGACTATTGCCGTCGGCGCCGAATTCATGTTATAACGTACCCGACACATGCAACACAACTTTACCAGGGTCTCGACGTCGTCATCTTTGCGCTCTTGAAGAAATGTTTCGGACGAGAGCTGAAAAAGTTTGAAGAGTCAACAGGCCAATGCGTACAAAAAGATAACTTTCTCACCGTCTACACGCCTGCTCACCTCGAAGCATTCACCGAAGCAAACATTAAGGCCGCTTTTTCGAAGACGGGGGTCTACCCGTTTAACCGCAATGCGATCTCATCCACGCAGCTCAAACCCAGCGTCGAAACATCTTGCACAGGCGATGGATTGCCGCTTCCACAGCTCTCGCCTGTCAAAGCTCTTGCAGGCCTCATCAAGTGGACGGGCAAATTCCCACATACCGCTCGTGCAACCGAAGCCAATGCCCAGCCCAAAGCTGACATCCCGATCGATCCTGCTCTTATCGAGGAGTCTGAACAAGCCGTCCGCAAACTAGCAAAGACGTCCGCAGGATATCTTGTCTCGCAATCTCCCGTGAAGTCGTCCTCTCCTGTTCCGCCTCCACATATACCCAAGATCCCACAACCACTGCCTATTCCCGAGAAGCTTCTCAGCCTCGTGCCAGAAAACAAGTTCGAAGAGGAGCTGCAAGACTTACTTGAGCAATATGTGAAACGCGAGGCCGTGTTGTACAGTGCATTGACGATCATGCAAGTATCCCTGACCCTCCAAAACCTCTATTGTGAGCGTCTCCGAGGACAGCTGCATGCGAAGGAAGCGAAAGGGAATGGCAAGAAGTCGAGTGGGAAGCTCATTGGCGATGGTCTTCCGCGTTGCCTTACAGCCGACGAGTTTATTGCACGAGTTGAAGCCTTTGTCCAACGTCAGTTAGCGGAAGAAGCGGAAAAAGATCGAATGCGCACCGAAAGGGAGATATACAACGTGGACATGCAATCATGGGCTGATGCAGAAGAAGCCCGAAAGGCTGCTAAAGCAAAGAGGACGGCCGAGTGGAACGCAGAGGTGAAGGTTTGGGAGGCCGAGCGAGCTCTCGCAAAGAAGGAGCATCGTCGAGCCCGTTGGAAAAAGCCGGTCCTCGGGAGTTTTCCTAAACCAGCGCCAAAACCAAAGGCTCCCAAGCGTACTGTGGTTGTTGAAGATGAAGAGATAGACATTGACGGTGAGGATGAGGCCGGAAACGAGTCGATGAGCTCGAGGGCGAGCATGGAATGACCGTTATGACCCGTGGGAACCAGGCGTCTCGTTGACTGGTGACGCCCATTTTACGCTCTCTAACGAAATTTTACAATATCTTTGCAACTACTTAGTATTATAGCTTCAAATTCTACGTACATATAGCTGAGTTCATGTACATACATTCTGCATTTTTTCTTAGAAAAATTTTGCTGTAGTCGCAAGTTACGTCCATTTCAAAATGTGGTGTCTCGTTGAGTGGGCCATGACTGTAGGTTCGAATGCGAATTCAAATATGAAATTCAGATTTTCATTCAGACATGGTCTAAATACCATGGAAAACAAAAATCTACCAGGCTTTTATTGGTTTTCTGGGAATTCAAATCAGTACGGAATGGAAATTCGAATTTAAAATTTAGATTCAAATTTGCACCTCGTCTGAACTATGAATTCGGACGAGGTCGAAACTTCATTCTGTAAGCTAAATTTAGATTAGCATTCAGTCCCGATTTGAGTATAAAATTTGATCTCCGATAAAGTCCGAGTCCGTTCGTAATTCTGAATTTTGACTTTCTATTGTTGTTCCCATTTCAATCCCTAATCGAGTAAAGTGTTGCTAATTATCCAAATCTGTACATAAACTACAGATTCCCATAGGTTTGTAAATTAAGCCCGCGTCTGAATTATATTTCCCCCGGTGTGTTGCTACGGTGTGTTGCTACTCTATTCTACAGAAACAGCATCGGGCTACCGAATGGTAGCAAGTGCTTTGCGTTGATCCAGCGATTCGAGCCGTTCAACATGCCCATATCTTTTTAATCTATGTCGATCTTGGTCAAAGTACGTTCTATGTGACCCACTTTCAAAATTAATGTCGATGAGAAGAGAGGATAGAAAAGAGCGAACGATGCATGCAACGTCGTGCACGCAAGCTTCTACTCATTCGTCTACTTTGAGTCGATCTCGACACCAGAGTCGCTGATAGCGCCATCTGGCATGATAGGGCGCGTAACTGCGAGGCCTTGCGCATTTTTGAAGAACAGAATATTGCCGTCATCCTCAACGAACTAAAGTACAGGGGATTAGTTCAACGGATGATTGAAAAAAGAAGGAAGTCGAAATACCTTGCATTGTCTGTAGACGCGATACATCTCGAGCCAACCTCCAGGCTTTCCCTCCAAATGGATTCCAGCACGAGCGAGTCTCGCTCGGAGCGCATCTGTAGCTTCCCAAGCATTATAGTGGGGAATCTTGCTGTGTACGTGGTGTACGACGTGCGTCTCCGAGATACCGTGCGTGGTAGCTGCACCAATCCATGCCATGATCTTGCCGGCTTCGCCCAAGAGGTTGCGGTCGAGCGTCGACAACGCTCCACGCGCGAAAGTGAACTCGGGAGGGCGGTAGTGGGGGAGGAGAGGGTCGGTGTGTTGCAGGAATGTAATGAGCACCAACCAGTGGTTCACCCACAGATAAGGGATGAAGTAGGTCAAGAACATGTCGGCGAATCCACGAGCATGCACCCAGTAGGCGAGACCAGCAACCCAGAGAGCAACACCAACAACAGAAATGATGATTTGCGAAAACTCATGAGGCTTGAACAGGGGTTGTCCAGGAACGAAGTCTGGGTAACACTTGAGAATCACACGAAAGAAATGACACACGGGTGGCACTTACGAGTCGTGCCTTTAGGATACGACTTCTGACCACTCCTGTTGAACAAAACATATAACGGCCATCCAAGGAGCTTTATTATATAGAATCAGCGCCCAATTCCCAGAAATCAGAAATTTGAAAGCGACGTACCAGTGCACCTGCGACGTTCAAAGAAGCACCTATTGGCGAATCACCCAGAGCCTCCATAAACTCAGCCTTAATTTCATCGGCGACACTTGAACCATCGAGGTCTTCCTTTGCGGGGTCCAAAGGAGGCAGTCCTAACTGAGACCTAGTCTTGGGCACCCAGACCTGATCAGCGGTCATATGGCTTGTCGAGGCGTGGTGACGCGCGTGCGTGATTCGCCATGAGTGGTATGGCACGCCCAATCTTTTTATGGAACGTGCAATCAGCGACATGTCCGGCGGAAGCAATGCACAGCACGAATTTTTACGACAACGACACTCACGCAGAATGCAAAATCCACCCGACCGTGTTGTTGAGCAACTTGGACTCGGAGAACGCTTGATGTCCACACTCGTGAGCAATGACCCAAAGACCGGTGGCAACGAGGCCAGCAGCGAAGGAGTAGAGCGCATAGATGCAGAAACGCGCCGCTGGATAGAGGTATGGGTGCGGGAAGTTAACGCGTTCTGGCGTAATCTGCGCGTCCGCGTACGTCCATCCCGCGTAGAATGTCGCGAGCAGAAGGAAGTCCCAGACACTGATAGCAGACACGTTAGACACTGTCTTCTGATAAGCGAAAAGGTGGCGACAACTCACATGTAGAGCGATGACCTGAAAGCCGAGCGCTTGTAACAGTGCTCACTTTGAAAAGAAAGGACCTCAGGATCGACGGAGACTAAAAGAAAAAGAGGTGGAGAACGCACGGAATGGCCGATAAGAGATCTTTGATGGTGAGGTCTGGAATAACGACCTTTTGCTGTTCGACCTTGGTGACACCGGCTGCCTTGACAGACTCGCCCATGGCTGCCTGCACGAAAGAACGGGAGACAGAGAGGGGGAACCAGGAGAAGGGGAGCGGGGGCCTTTATATGCCCGGCGCAGGAGGAGGAGATGGTGGTCAAGAGGCAAGAGAGGCGAAAGCGAGGGCGACCTCTTTTCTATCCTTTTTTTCGCGAAAAAGTCCAAACTCGGGGGAATTCGCAATAAAGTAGGGTGATTTTTGCGTGAGAAATCTGGGGAAATGCGCCTTTTACAGCCGGATTTGGGGTTCTTCGCCTTACACGTTGCTCGGGTTTAAATTTTGCTCTGGTTTAGTGTAAACGTGGGCCGAGTGCCTTCCCTGCAGCTTTCGACGTCGCCAATGGCATTTCCTCCATTTCCGACGCTCTCGACACTTCCAGGCAACAATGGCAGAAGGATTGCTATTTCGTGGCCTAACTGCATTGGATATCGTCGAATGTCGTGCAGAGAATTTCCCCAAAGTCGAACGATCGAAGTTGTGTCGTTGTCCACGCACCTGCGAATCCTGCGCATGCCATCCGCTCCCCGGCGAACTCGAAGGAACGAGCAATTTCATGCGCAAACCAGAGTACCGGAGTACGAGTACAAGACGTTAGAACCGTGGCGAGTCGGATTGGCAGCAACCCTTCGGTTCGGACACTTTTCTCCAACTGCTTCTGCTCACGATTCGGCCGCCAAGTCAGATATCTAGTACAGATCGGCCAGTAGCTACAAGAGAGGACATCAGCCCTCCAGGTCTCTCAACACGATCCTAGATGCGAACAGCTTCTTAGCGTTTCGTGTAAGGATTTCGCGCTACCCAATCAGATCTCTGAGTGCACTGGCAGGTTACTGAAAAGCGACCTGCTTCCTAGCACAGTAACAAAACCAAAAGGCACCCCAACGTTAACGGAACACCGGTACGCTTTCTCTCATCACAATTCTACACTATACATGTATATGATCCCCGAATCTCGTTTCCGATCACCGACCTCACCGGGCATGTAACTTTCATTCTCGCACCTTCAGAATCGCCGCCCCGCCCACCTCGCAAGTTACCTTTTGTTCAGACTCTAAGGAGAAACAGAAACCCATCTTGACATCGAAGATACGGGCTTACTTTAGACTTTGCTCGGATTGTACACTTCAGTCACTGTCTACCTCGTGGTGAAGATTCTCTAACCCTTCAAAGGCTTCACGCCTTCCAACTTCAGGGACAGCCTTCCCGAGAACTGCACGCGTATTTTTACCAGTATTCTCTCTTGACCAATAAAGGACGTTGCTATCACTTATCTTCTACCCAACCTATCGATGCTCCAAGGCTCCAACGATTGGTTTGCTTTGCAACTCATCTTTCTTATGGTACACTCGTTGCCTCGGTGGGCGGTCTACCCCGCATTTTCAACACAGCGCCAACGCCCACTCCAGCTTCCTTGCTTGCGCCCATTTATCGTGCCGGAAGCGTAAGAAGCTCAAGATGACCCTTCAAGCTTCAGGTCACAACGATAATCCGACTCGCCCATGCCACTCCTGATCGTGGAGCTCCCGATTGGCTGCACCACGCATATCAAAAACATCGAAACGTTCGAGCGTCGCGGCTTCTCCCCACCGGTAACCCTGGATCACTTTGCAACGACAGCTTACCGAGGGGCAGCTCGGCAGTAAATCTCTCACTCGCACATAACAGCTTCTGTTGCTAATGCCAGAAACCGACATTTCCTCTTTGCCTGCGCCCCATACAATCGAAATATCTCATATCCAATCAGCAAGGCGGTAATTTGCCTGCAAATGTCTAAACAGTGAGAACGATCGCCGTTTATCAAGGGCAATTAAGTGACGAACCAGTTGTGTTCTCCCCAGCAATAAATTTCGAGTTCGAGCGCCACGCAGGGAAAGCTTGAATTTCAAGCGAAGGGTGACATGGATGATGTTCCTGTAAATCCTATGGATTCGAAGAAAAAGCCTGTATGCTATGTGATACATCATGCTCGTTGTATCTCTTCAACTTTGAACTTTGCTTGTCTCTCGAATTGATGCTTCTTCGCGTAATGTAATTGTCTTTCCTTGCTTTTGTAAAGGACCTTTGCTTTAAAGAAACGGATGAACGTGGCAAGAATTCTTTCGGTCAACAACAGCATGGAGGGCCATTATGAGATTGCCACTCACATCTGCGCCCCAGCCCGGCTCGGAGATGTCCCGTAGCTGAAGCGGCGCCCGACGTCCCTCCTCCCAAAATACACAGGTAAATCGTCAGAGGAAAGGTCCCAGTCCAGTCCAGCCAATGCTCCGCCCCAACACTCGTTAGCATCCTACGGTCAAATGAGAGACGGCCGAGTGCTTGAGTTTGATGTTCCTATGTGTTTCTCCAGACACGCATATATATCAGCGCAGTTGACCCATCGAAATGGTTGTATTCTCACCAGCTTGACGAAATCCATATCATCTTTGGCCGAACGAACGCGCAGGTTCCTCCGCCCCCAGCCCAGACCTCGGTGTTCTCTGCAGATTGTCTGAGTCGAGGAGCGCGACGAGTTTTAAAAAAACGATGATGACTCCCCGGTGCTGCAAGGACGTTTCGGCGAACGCCTGTGGACTGGGTCGAGTAGGTTGGTCGGACCTGAATATCATCGGAAGCGTCGGAAGCATAGTGAGTTCTTTGTGGGTTTTGAAACCTTTGACGCGTATCCTGAGGCGCTGTCCCGCGCGCCATAGTCAATAAATCGGTGAAATCATCAGATGCGCTTCTGCGAATGCAAGCGGCGTAGCCGCAGCCTTTCCGTCGACATCGAAGGTGAGCAAGCGGCACCATCTTAGATATGCAGGCATCGTAAATGTTATCGAGCGCTCACCGCCCACCGCCTCGAAGCATCGTTGGCGACACTGCAGAGACCTCGTAGTCGAAGAGTCTTACGCAGTCACTGACACGGATCAAAATCATCAGGTAGCGACGGATGAAGATGAAAATATGCATGGATCCGTCATGAAAGACGATGACTAAATTGCTTGGTAAGTAAACGTTTCAAACCGCAGCGAGGCATAGCACTCACCGACGATGACGACTTGTAGCAAGAATGCCGATGACAGTCGTGCATCGAATCACCTGTTTTTTTATCGATATATTTGATACGGAAGGTGAGTCTCAAGATTGGATAATTAGCACGATCTTGACTAAAAGCATAAGGAGTTGGAAACCAACCGATTACTTCAAGACACCAGGCAGCCTTGCAAGAGTAAAGGCGGGATCGTCGCTGCGGAACTGTGTGGCTGTGAGGATCATCAATCGTTTAGGCTTTAAATTTGCCACCGATTGCGTGTCTGCCGTTCAAGCCGTAAAGACGCGTCCTTCCATGATGTGCTGAAATATGCAACATAAAAGAGACGAACGGGTCGATGTGACACCCTATCGCGATCGCCCCATCTCAAACCCGTACGAGCAGTCCTATCCATCCCATCATGAAGTTGATTTTGACAGGCGCGACCGGAGCAGGTACGTAGCAGCTCGTTTTTCAGATGTCCCAATGGCCTCGCTAATCGTTTCATTCCAGCTGGCATTGACATCCTTCGAGCAGCCCTGGCAGACCCGGCCATTTCGCAAGTCACAGTCCTCTCGCGCTCAGCCCTCCCTTCAACCATTCAGCAGTCATCCAAGCTCAACGTCATCACCCACAAAGACTTCTCATCATACCCTCCAGACCTCATCCAAGGGCCGCTCGCGGGCCATAATGCGTGCATCTGGGCGCAAGGGAAGTCGTCCCGAGGAATGTCTGAGCAGGCGTACACCGAGCTCACGTACGACTGGCCCATGGAGGCCATCAAGGCGTTCCACGAAGGCGGGCTCAAAGGAGAGAATGGAGAGCCATTCCGGTTCGTATATGTGAGCGGAGAAGGCGTGGATCGCAGCGGGAAGGGATGGGCGATGTTCTCTCGCGTGAAGGTATGTCCCGCTGCATGTCTTTCATTTCACGGAATCAAACGTACTCACATGTTTGATCGTACTCAAGGGTCGCGCGGAGACAGACCTCCTAGAATACTCAAATGCAACGCAAGGCGTGTTCAGGACACTCATATTGCGACCAGGGTACTTCTTCCCTTCGGACCCCGTTGATGCCCGTCGCTTGCGTCCTGGATTTGAGCGTTACCTCGATCCAGTATTCGGATCTCTTCTTCGAGCCTGCGGTCTAGGGATACATGCACAGGACCTCGGTCGAGCTTCGGTCGCAATCGCGAAGGGCGAGGATGGCATCGTAGGCAAGGGCGACTACCAAGAACTCTTCAGAAACAATCTGCTGGTGAACATTGCGAAGAGCTTGAATAAGCAAAAATCGCTGTAATGTCTGAGGAAAATCTCGCTTTAGTTTACTCTACACCATTATAATTCGGCATCTTACACATTATACCATGTCATTGATCTTCTTCGGAATCTGACTCTGCGCATGCTTTCTGTATTTCCTCCTCCCATATTTTCTTGAATTCTTCGATGTTTTGTCCGGCACTGAGAGAAAGGAATTCCATCGGTACTTTGTTATGGATGTCCTTTGGCGCAATACGAGAGAAGTCTGTGCTACCATCCACGACGCGAAACACCGGCAATGACTGTTTGTCGGCAAGTCGAATGCTCTCGAGTTCTTCATAGGTAAATAGGAGAGCATCTGTTTTCGAAGCGTATGGTTGAAAATCGACGATATGCCCCGAATCCAGCTTGCGGGTGAGTAGAAAGTCAAAAACGTCTGCAAGAGATATTCTGAGATGGAGCTAGCGAATTCGAGAATTGCGATAGCGTACAGTCATCTGTCGGCCACTTTCCAGATATTTCTCTTTCCCAAAAGGAAGAAATCGTCCCTTTGACTTTCTCCTTATAATCCGTCTCGAGCATATAGTCGTATGGATTAGGTTCGCGCTGCGATATCGCTGTTTGTAATTAGAGAGCTAACAACTTGGAATAATATGATGACGAACCTAAAAGAACCCCTTGTCGAACAAAACACCGAAATTCGCGGCTGGTGTCAACGTGATACCACTTGCGCAGGACGAGTTCCAGTTCATAAGGTGGAGGATTCGACGCGTCTTCACAACCTTCAAATACACTTTCCAAAGCGAGGTCGTGCTGCGTGAAGTCCGATGACTTCAGCAGAATGTAGAGATCGGCGGGCGAGGCACATCTCAAAGGTGTCGAAGTGGAAAGCATCCATGATGCATCCTATGTTTACGCTTCATCAGACTGAGCACAGATCAACACTTCGTGAATATGTATCGCACCTTTGGTGAAGTAAAATTCAACTTCGGGAAGACCGCCTCGTACTCCGACACGGCATCGCGAATCTGTGCGTCCAACTCAGGAAACGCGTACCGGGGGCGATCATCATCATCATCTCCATCCTCCACCACGGTTCCTGTGAGTGGTCTATAATAAAGGCGTCGTCAGAAAGATTTCTGAACGCTGAAACCAACGAACACACACGTCCTCAGAGCCATCCGGAATGTAGATCCCGTCCGCCAACAAATACTCCTTGAATTCGCGACTGAGGGGGCGGATGACTGTTGATTTCATGGTCACCCCCTTGAAAGCTGGGTACCACGAAGAGAACTGGAATTTGAGGACGTCGGAGCATGTTAAAGTTGGAAATGAGCTCGACATGGTAGTTTGGCAGAACGACCAAAGCTACCAAAGCCCGTGGACGACTTCGACAAGCGACACGGCAAACACCGAGGTTCGAATTCGAAAGGTGGACAGCACGACTGCATCTTTACCATCATTACCTACCACTTTCGTGCTTTGCAAGGCACCCTTGAGCTACTTGCTAAAGTCGTTTCTCGATGACGTACGCAGAACTGGCGTACCACTGGACCACTGTAGAGGACATTCAAGCCCTAGCTGGGGAACCGATCCGAGAAGACGACAACGTCTGGATCATTTCGAGCTACCTCGTTCGTACCTTCGGCGCAATATCCAGGATGCTTGCAAGAAGCATGACGCGCGGTATGACGCTTGATGTTGAAATTTGTTACATGACGTGGGTTTTCATTTGACATTTTGCGGATGCCTATGAAAACTTGAACGCCAAATGAAAGCCTCGTGAAGCAACCATCCTTGGATATTTCAAAAAGTCGTACGAGATCTTGAAGATATGTTTTCTATTTTGCACGAGGATACGTGTACTTTGCTGAAATTTCGTAACCAGGTATGTCGATATTATTTACTTCCGCCAAAGAGAGTTTCCATTGCATCTTTGGTTTCAGAAAATATTCTCGGTGAGTATTGTAACTCGACATTCAGTAGGGCAAGTACCCTACAACGTGTATCTTTGAGCTTTGCGACATACGTGTTCGTCAATTTATTTTCAGTCCGCGCAATGGTAGGAGAAAGACAAATCAATGTCGTTTCCTTTACAACGCGGTATTTTTCCCTTAGAAATTTCAATTTCAAACAGGTATTTATACAGGCTGAGGTATTTCAGCCATGGCTATCCTGTCTTCATTCTACATCAACTCACAAACCGTCCAAACCGTCCACCGTCCAGAACTCCAAGCGAATCCTCGATTATGAGTGGTCGTTGGCCAGGAAACAACCCTCCGTCGGGTGGATATACGCCTCCTAACTACCCAGGTGGTTATGCCCCGTCAAGAAACATTCGTACCTCGGCATACTACCAACCTGCGAACGCTCAACCGTCTGCACCTCCTCCTCCCAGACTCATAGTCGATTGGGGCCCCGTCGACTTTACACAAGATTCTACCATAAGGAATCTCATCGCAGCCAAGGCCAAAGCAGCACTGGAGAAGCTAGGCTATACCGGTTTGTTCTTCATCTTGTGAGTGTTCCATGTGTCTATTCGATATTCTCTATTCACGATGTTTCTCTCAGTTCTGTTGGCTATGAGAGCGCGAACCAGCAGTTTGATCAACCTACGATAACATTGAAGATGATGAGCAGGTCGCTGCAAGCTACGGACTTGATCCTGTTTATGAGGCCGAGGCAGACAACCTATGGCTGGGAATACGAAATTTATCAGCACTAGAGATTTCATAGAAATTAGACATACGTAGAGAGAAAAGGACGTCATAGAATCTAGAGTTTCGTGTCATACATCAGTACTGCATCAGTGTCAATTCAATTGTGTTGTGTTTTTCGGCTACACTCTTTCTCTGCCAAAACTCAGAGAAATTTTATGAGTACAGGACACCCGGTGACGTATCTGAGCAGCAACTCTTCTTCACAGTCTTTCAGCACGCACTCCTGGAACAGTTCCAAGCGATGGGATGATGGATTTCGACAAGCGACGCGGCAAACGCCGAGGTTCGAACTGACTGCACTTTCTACTCAACCATTTCTTCTTCTTACGCCATACCTTCATCCGTTCCGCATGGCTACGCCGCGAAGCAGTTCAACAACACTCATTGAACTATGGCTGGCATATCATGTGGCGCCCACTGTTACACCAGTGGACCAATTTGGAGGGCATCGTAAAATTCAGGCTGAAGAACCGTTTCGAGAAGACGAAAGCGCGCATCGCACGATTCGTTTACTACGACTCACTTGGTTACCCTCCGCGCAATATGAGGACCCTTGCAAGATGCATGACGCTTGGTATTTTCCACGAGGATACGCGGACTTTGCTGAAACATCGTATCCAGGTATATACATATTAGTGGTATGTATTTTCCTCGAAGTTTCCACAGGGCAGAAACCTTGCGACGTGCATCTTTTCGATTTGCGACAAACGAGGCACGAGGCCTTAATTAAAATGCAATTAGTGCAGATGTAGGTGAGTACCGGTGAGTGACTCAAAAGCATTTGAGATCCGTTTACAATATTAATGCGTTACTGTTCTCTGCAAATTTATTTCATGTAGCTTTATATACGGGCTGAGGCGTTTCAGCCGCGAGTATTCTCTATCTCATTGCACATCACTAAAGAAACTCACCACAGGCATCTGTCGTCAACCACTCCAAACAAACCTTCAGAAATGAATCATCGCACGCCAGGAGACTACGTTATGTCAGGAAACTCAGCTTCATCTGGGAACTGGGTAGATTTCCCCCCTGTCAATTACCCAGGTGGCTACTACCCTTCAAGAAATCTCCAGGCGACCCGTGCTTCAGGAAATATTCACCCTGCAAGCGCTTATCCGTCTGTCCCTCCAGTTCGCCCTGCTCCTCCAATTCCTCCTACTCCTCTAGTTCGCCCTACACCTCCGGTTCCTCCTGCACCTCCTGCGCCTTCTTTCGACATAAAATTTGGTTGGAGTGGCGATGTGGACTATTCACAAGACTCTGATATGAGGCGTTCTCTCGAGGGGAAAATCCGAGAAGCACTGAAGGAATATAGTAAAGGAATATTCCATATTTTGTGAGTGCTTCAAACTTCCGCTCATGTATTCATTCCTAAATTTATGGTATTTTCCAAAGCTCTGTCGGCTATGAGAGCAAACATCAGCAGTATGAACAGCCTAATATCGTTTTGAGGATGATCAGTTGCACTGGGAATAAAACCGACTTTTGCTCAAAGCAAAAGCGTGACAAAACTGAAAACAAAAGGTAACCATTTGCTCGTTCAATTCAGTTGTCAGGCAAAATGCGAGCAAATTCTTACCTTTTGCTTTTTGTTTAAAGTTTTGCGTGGCTCAAAAGTCGGCTTTGTTTCCAGTGTTGGGAATCTCAGCCCGCGAATTTGGTCCTGTATATGCGACCAAAACAGACCGCGTATAGTTGGGAATACGAAATGTATCAACCCAGTGGATGAGAGTTGGACATAGAAAGTGGACATAGAAAGATACCTAGGCCTGCTTCAGGTTTTCATACATATTCGCATCAGAGCAAGTGTCAATTAAGCTTCTTGATAATAATAGATCGCATATAAGGCAGCTAGAAGTTTCGTACAACGTCCATCTTCTCCTCTTACCACGACGTCGACATTGAGCCTTTCAGTCCCTCAAAAATACCTCTGAAATCGTAGTGAAATCAAATATCGAGCGTATTTGTCCGTTATGAAGCTCATTTTAACAGGTGCCACTGGTGCAGGTGCGTGACTATCTTTTCAAAGTCAAGGTAACGAGCGCTCTCAACCTCAAGACTTCATTCAGCGGGCATCGACATCCTCCGTGCAGCGCTCGCGGACCCAGCAATCTCACAAGTGACCGTACTGTCCCGTTCCCCCCTCCCTCCGACGATCCCAGCTTCGCAAAAGCTCTCCGTAATCACGCACAAGGACTTCTCCTCATATCCTTCAGATCTCGTAACTGGCTCACTGGCCGGGCACAACGCGTGCGTTTGGGCGCTTGGACGCTCTTCAAGTGGAATGTCAGAGCAGGCGTACACAGAGCTCTCGCACGACTGGCCAATGGCTGCCATCAAGGCGTTCCATGAGGGTGGGCTCGCTGGAGAGGGCGGCAAGCCCTTCCGGTTCGTGTACCTAAGCGGAGACGGTGCAGACCGCAGCGGGAAGGGAATGGCCATGTTCTCTCGCGTCAAGGTATGCTATCCAAAGTATGTTTGAGTTGTGCAGTGATGCTCAAAGGCGTAATTTTCTGCAGGGCCGAACGGAGGCCGACCTCCTTGCCTACTCGAACGCGTCTCCCGAGAAGCTTAGATCCTTCATGCTTCGCCCGGCGTATTTCTTCCCTTCGAACCCCGATGACGCTCAGCGATTACGGTCCGGATTCGATCGGTGCACAGATCCCATTTTGGGCGGCCTCTTGCGAGCAGTGAACCTAGGCATCAACGCGGCAGACCTTGGACGAGTCGCAGTTGCAGTCGCAAAGGGAACGGAAGGCGTAGTTGGTGAAGGGGAACAGCAGGAGACGTTCAGCAATCGGTTGATGAGCAACATCGCCAAGCGTTTGAACGGAAAACAATGAACACGGCGTACGGTTTTTGGTCATAGGACTTTAGTTCGGCGCGAAATGCTAGGCTTCATCTCTCCAGCAGAGAAACGTACACGATCCACGCAACGGACGTGCGATCGCCAATTTTGGATCATGTTGAGTTTTCAAACCGCTAAGCTAGTGCTTTCGACTGGTCGTAACGCCTCGATCGGCGCCTTTCCAAGTACACAGGTTCGAGCGATGACTTGAGAATGAATGTCCCCTAGTAGAGCCTTCAGACATGGTTGGGGATTTTGAAGGAGGAGTGGTTTGTTCTTTGCGAGGTGATGAATCGCTTCAACCGACTCGGGAATTACCGATTTAGAACTGTCTCTTGGCTCCTCCGTCGCGTCTCTTTCTCGTTCGCACTCTCAGACCTCAAAACTGCAAGTAAGCGCACGGGACATTCCAGCATCAGTGAAACGTTGAGGTGCTTCCTGTCTACCGCTGTCTTCTATACGGCATGCGCATCTATATTTTCAAAATTATATACGAACTCCTAGTTTTGATATATTTCGTACACCCAACCATTGGGCGTCTGCACTGGTTTCATAAACATGATCAAGTCAGTAGCTTGAAGAGATTTGTTGTCCATCATCTTCAATGTTAGATTTGGTTGATCATACTGTTGAGATTTGTTCTCGAAGCCAACGGAGCTGAAAGCGTCATTATGAATTTGTCCCCTTGAATGCAGGTAAGACGTCGACGGTCAGATTACTCACAATATAAAGAATAGACCAGTATATTCCAGCTTCCCCAATGCCTCCTCCGCTTTGGCCAAGATGTAATTCCTTATATGAGTATCCGTTGTATACCCGATTTCATTGCACCATCCAACTCGGGCTATCGCAGCAGGATTAGAGGCCATTTTATGAGGGTTTTTTTGTGGAATAAGTAGCAGCAGAAGTTACTGAAAAGTTGAGAAGTAGTTGGGGTGAAATGGTCTTCGTCCTCTGGACTCCGTAGCTTTATAACGAGATGGGAAGAATTTCAGAGAATTTGACTTTCCGAGCAATGCTCATGAAGTTTTACTTTGCCTCACACCTTCTGTGCAAGGTTATCCGAAGCGAAGCGAAGAGAGGAATCCGTCCATCTCGTATTCCGCAAAGTAATAAGGACGTCCTTTATCTGCCGGTAACTGTTCGAAGGGAGTCAACGGTAGGAATCATAATGCGAAATTGAATGAGTGAAATCAGCCCCACGAAGAACAAATGCATTTTTAAACTCCCTGGACGACTTAACTGAAAAAGTACGCAACCTGAGATGAAAGACTTGATGCTGAGACGGGATATTTGGTTCGCCATACTCGATGGTGTATATATGCTCCTATTTGTTCACAAAGACTGTTCAGTGTGTATGCGAAGGCGACATGCGTACTTTAAGAACGCCTCGTAAGATACCTCGTCGGCGGAATTCGAGTTTGAAAAATCCTCGGCACTTCCATCTCTTCTCCGTGAAGTTTCTTCAGACCAGTTCAAGACGCGATGCTACGGTGGAACAACAGATTTTCTAGAATTCGAAGAGTTCCCCACCAGCCACCGGCGATTCCGGCGAAGCGACCAGCCTCAGACCCAAGGCTTCTCGTCAGCCCGACCTCCTCGCCCCAATCAAGCAAGCTTTGGAGCCTCGGGGCTGACCTCCCAGAAACGCATAAAAGGAGGCCGATTTCCTGCCTTCCCTCCCCAAGTCGGTCAGCGAGTTCCCCTCCTACCGCCATCTCCTCGAGCTCGCTCTCTCTCACACCAATCTTTCACGACGTCGTCGCCCCATCAACGGCGGTCGCGCCTTCCTCCCCTCTCCAGTCCCAGGGTCTGCCTCATCGGCGCCCTGACTATGACTTAGGGAGGCAGCACAGAGAGGTGAACCGACCCTTTCGTCGGACCCTTTGGACTCAGCTGACGGGCTACTTTTCCCTAGAGCGCTCCGAGTCGCAGACAATTCGAGGGCGAATACTGGCAGCCCCCGTGGCACGCTCCGTCGATCGCTATTCTCCCGTCAGTGAACCCAGTCGGTAGCGCCGACTGCGTAGAGTCCAGGGAAAGAGCCGTATCTCGATGTTCTCTGGAACCCAATCGCTAGCGGCGATCTGCGTAGAGTCCAGAGGATCTAGATGACGGTCGACGCGAGCGTGCCGTAGAGACAGCTTTGAATTTCGAGGTGCGTTGTGTCGTCACTTTTCTTCGTTCTGTCCGAGTTGCTCACTAGACCCAGGTGTTGTAGCCAATGCGCCGCCCTCGACCCCTCGCGTGTCCACTCTTCTGCATCAAAATCCCGGTGTGCCAGTGGGGCCTCCCGCCGTCTTCCGGTGGGCTGGCTGTCGACCTCGAGTCAACCGATATTGAGATCGGGGGGCTTGTTGGAAGCGCACGCACCCTTGAAGTCCCCTCTTATCCTTGTGCCGGTGTCGACTTGGGACTCTTCAATATTTTCGTCGTCACTGTCGCGCGACCACACTTCGCTGCAAAGCGGGGTCGTGGGGTCTACCACCGGGGGTGGCGGGCTGCATTCATGCCTCGCAAGGGCTAGAGCTCGCGCATTGCGGAGAGGTTTCGCTGGATTGTAAGTTCCTCCTCACCTCGTTCGCCTTCCTGGTTCTGACATTCGCGGCGACATAGGGTCACAAATCGCTACGAGCGGGACCAATGCCTGAGGCCTTCTCCACACGCGCGCCCACTCTTCTGCATCCAAATCCGCGATGTGCCAGTGGTGCCTTCCACCGGGGGTGGTCTGGCTG